>PVKC010007348.1:0-29652 GCA_004027635.1 Crocidura indochinensis
GAAGGAGGAAGGGGAGGGGGAGGAGGAAGAACAGAAAGAACAGAAAGTAGAGAGAGAGAGAGAGGAGTAAACTTTGCTCTATAAAAATGTAGATTGTTTTAATAGGTCTAATTTTGGGGGAGAAACTATATTTGACTTGACTTACCTGGTTGGTATTTTATTTTCTTAAAACAATTTATTTGGAATGCATATACCATGGTAAATCTCTGAATCCATAGATTAGTACTCTGAGTAATTCATTGGTCAACCTGTATTCCCATTAATAAGCAGTTATCCATCTCATAGGTTTTGGGAATTCCTTTTTATACTTAAATGTTCAAAGAACTTTTTTGTATATTTACATAGTCTGTTCTATGTCTTCTTACTTTAAATTTATACTTAGTTATAGAGATTATTGAATGTGTACCTGACTTCTTTAAATTACAGCCATACAATATTATAACACCCATCCCTTCACCAGTCAATATTCATTTCCACAACTTATTTTCCCAGTTACCCTTCCACCCTGCCCCAGCTTATCTCTATGGCTGACACTTTCTAAGCCTGTCTTCATAATGATGATTGATATAACTAATGTAGCTTATAGTTTTTAGTTATTAAGTTCCAGGGTTTTGTTTTATATATTGACTTGAGTTAGGGTTAAAATAATCCCAAATCGAGGCTGGGTGGTGGCGCTGGAGGTAAGGTGCCTGCCTTGCCTGCACTAGCCTAGGACGGACCGCAGTTCGATCCCCCGGTTTCCCATGTGGTCCCCCAAGCCAGGAGCGACTTCTGAGCGCATAGCCAGGAGTAACCCCTGAGCGTCACCGGGTGTGGCCCAAAAAACAAAACAAAACAAAAAATCCCAAATCTATGATATTTCATAGTTAAGTGCCTACTTTATTCATTCAAATTTACATGTATGCTTTTGGACATTGGCAAGTATTATGTCTGTAGTAGAATAAGAATTCCTATGCAACTAAGCTCAGATGCCTGTTACTATGCATCTAATTAATTACTGTTTTGTTATTTGTTATTAATTGAACACCATTAAAGTTTACCTTTTAAAAATTGTTTACTTGGCATGAAAAGGGAGCTGTGTGTATGTGTGTGAGAAAAATCTTGAAATTTGAGTTTTTCTAACTATGGCTTTTATAATTATATTTTATTTATGATTATATTAATAGAATCATAAACTAGCACAGAAAAAGAACTTTGAAATTATTATCAGTTTTCTTCCTTTATGATGAGCAAGGAACTTGCTGCCCTGAATCTTTCTGAGAACTTTAATGTACTCTGACGTAGTACCTCGTTGAAGAGAGGATGGGAGGTTGGCAGCATAGTGGGTTGATGTTAGTGTAGGTGTAGGAAGTTTAGGGTGGCAGAGAAAAATGTATGGTAACGTTTTACAACTTTACTCTAAGTATATAAAATCATATTTTATCTTCCTAAAGAAACAAGAGATAAGGCTTTAAATCATTATCTGCAGTTTAGAAAATATAATTATCACCAATAATTCAGATAATACCTTTAGACTAATAAGACTTATTATATCCAGGTCTTTATACAAATCTTATATGTTTTTTGTTTTTGTTTTGTTTTGTTTCGGAGACACATCTAGATGTGTTCAAGGGTTACTATTGACTAAGTGGCTAAGGCTTGCTCAGGGTTTTGTCAGGAATTGAACCTAGGACCTCACACATAAGTATTCTACCATAAGCCACATTTATGGTTCAAATTACTTTTGACTATACTGTACTTGCCGAAGGTCAGAGAGCCATGCATTGAACACTAATTCAATTCAATACATAGATAGCCTTATATGATTTATTTAATGTTTTTTTTCTTGAGGTTTTTAAGTTAGACTTACTGAAATGACTCTTACTTTGGTTTTTCTTTTTTAAAAAAGAGAATATCTTTAAACTGCAGAGAACATTAACACACGTTAACCAAACATTGAAGCCATGCCACATGTTGCTGCTTGTAGGACACAGTATTATATCTAGATTTTTATATTAGTAGAATAAGTGTTAAAATAATTAAAAACTATTGCTGCCCGCCCTACCACAGATCACTAATTTTAAAACATATATTTTTAAGGCTTAACTGATATAACTCCAATGTATAGATTAATATTTTCATAAAGTTACCTTTACAAACACAAGACCAAGGAGTTTTGTTGTTTAGGTGTACTGGAGCCTTTTTATAATCATTTTATTTTGAAAAGTTTTAATCTTAGCCAAAGATTAGTGAAAATAGGATAACTAGCTGTTATTTTCGATGATTAACTTTTTATCCCCACCCCCTTCAATTATTAATTTTTATTTACTCTTAAAGAAGACACTTTGTAGTAAATGACCAGAGTTCTCAATGAGAATTTGAAACCAATAGGGTTTCAAATAGCGAAATCATGCTAAAAAAAATTCTTAATCCTGTGTTTGTTTTATAATTTTCTGTGGTATACTCCATCTTGATTTTGAATTACTTCCTTTGTACAACTGTAAGAATAAAATATAGTAAGCTAAGAAATTCAAGCACTTATCACTGGCAATTCTGTTTCTGTTTTCAACTGATGATTGATGATTTTGCTGAGTAAGTAGGAAGATGGATTCTGAATTTAGTAGTTTTAGTAAGATATGTCAATATGTCAACATTTCTTTTTTTGTTTCTCTTAAATATCCTCTACTTTAAATTTATTGCAGTTCATATTGACTTTGTTTTATTTTTGACATACCTCTTGAAGGTGTTGATGATAGTCATTAAAATTATGCTATTTTGCTACTGATTTTATAAATTTGAAGAATAGAATATATAATTCCTTATTTTTAATTAGGGATTGATAATTTGTTTACTATAATGCTGTGTCAAAGCTCAGATTTAGGGGCCGGCCAGGTGGCGCTAGAGATAAGGTGTCTGCCTTGCAAATGCTAGCCAAGGAAAGATCGCAAACACAGTTCAATCCCCTGCCATCCCATATGGTCCCCCCAAGCCAGGGGTAATTTCTGAGCGCTTAGCCAGGAGTAACCCCTGAGCATCTAATGGGTGTGGCCCGAAAACCCCATCCAAAAAAAGCTCAGATTTATAGAATATAATTGAAGAGACACTTAGATTATTATTATTATTATTATTATTATTATTTTTTTTTTCTTTTTTTGGTTTTTGGGTCACATCCAGCAACGCCCAAGGATTACTCTGGCTCTATTCTCAGGAATCGATTTGTTCCTGGCAGGCTAGGGGGACCATATGGGATGCCAGGATTCGAACCACTGACCTTCTGCATGCAAGACAAATGCATTACCTCCATGCTATCTCTCTGGCCCAACACTTAGGTTTTTATTATATGTGTTGATCTGTTTGATAATTACTTGACAAAGTCTTTGAAGCAAACTAGGCTGAGTTAATAATAGTCTAATAATAGTCTTTTGTTGAATATAAAAAGAAAATGCATTTTGTTTCTTTATATACAAAACAATGGTTTTCCTGTTGAACTTGTTTTTCCAGTTTTAAATACTATATTATGATGTTAAGTATAAATAATGAATAGTATAAATTATTCTACATATGATTTATAGGTGCTTTGAGTTTGCAAAAGATGCTTAAACTTGAATTCAAGGAACTGTATAAACAAAGTGATCCCAAATTGGATCAAATTTTACTTGAATTGCAATATATGTTTTTATCCTTTGAACGTTTTGGTCATTTCATTTTCATTTCTGTAAATGTTTTTCAGTTCTTGATTGAATTCATAGCTCTAAACCAGGGGTCCTCAAACTTTTTAAACATTGGCCCAGTTCATTGTGCCTCAGACCATTGGAGGGCCAGTCTATAGTAAAAACAAAAATTACGAACAAATTCCTATGCACACTGCATACATCTTATTTTGATGTGAAGAAACAAAACGGGAACAAATACAATATGTGACCCATGGGCCGTAGTCTGAGGATCACTGCTCTGACTATCAGAAATCTACCTTAAGCCCATTTCCTCTTTGATTTATTCAAGGTTAAAGATCTTCCTTTGACTACATAAGCAGGATGTTACCAAACATTATTTGAAGGATAAATGTGGGAATTAACAATATCCCCACCCAAAAGCTTAATCTTATTTTAGATATTAGAACAGATAGAGTAATGGGACCTGTGACTAGAGAGATAGTACAGTGGGCAGGGTGTTTGTCTTACACAGGGTCTGTCCTCATTTGATCCCAGGCACACCATATGGTACCACCCAAGAATGATCCCTAATGCAGAGCTAGGAGTAATTTTTAAGCACAACAGGGCATGGACCCCCAAAGAAAAAACAAAAGAGTATTTAGTTTTGAAGGCTAAATGTGAAGTAAAGAATCTGATGTTTCCTAGATCATGTAGTGTGTGCAGATAGGGAAAACGGGCACAAGAGAGTTTTGTGTATACTATCGTAAAACAGATTTGGGGGAGAATGTAAGGTTAAAATCTTCAAACATTTTAGTTCTGTTATGAACTCTACTTGTCTATGTACTACTCCTATGAGTACCACATGACTGATTTCTGGTGGTTGAAAACTGGTTGTATCTTATAAATTTTATAATGGAGGCATGATATGACATTTTTCAAAAATATGACTTGTAATTATCTGCCCTGTATGTCATATTTGTGGTAAATAAATTAATAGTTCTCCTGGGAATGACCATACAAGTTTCCTATTTAGAGAATTACTTTGTAGCTGTAGATTCAGTTAATGACAACTTTAAAAATATTCTTTATTATCATGCTTTATTTAAATAACATGCTTTAGGTTACTGT
This sequence comes from Crocidura indochinensis, assembly GCA_004027635.1. Lineage (NCBI taxonomy): Eukaryota > Metazoa > Chordata > Mammalia > Eulipotyphla > Soricidae > Crocidura > Crocidura indochinensis. The sequence continues at coordinate 4,761 of PVKC010007348.1, forward strand.
AGTGTTAATACTTATAGTTTGATGTATTTAACAATACCTTATCAATACCAAAGTGCCCAAGACCTTCCACTACTGTCCCTTTGTTACCTCCTTGCCTCTTTTTCTCCCCCTCCAATCTATTCTCTATCATTACTTGGTAATCCAAACTGTGTAATCCAAGGGCAAGGGTTTAATAACTTTTTATACTCTCTGTTCCCTAATACAAATAAGTGAAATCATATATTTGTCCTTCATTGATTTATTTTGCTTAATATGATAACCTTTAGTTTCTTTCAACTTGCTGCAAAATGCAAGATTTAATTTTTTCTTAAAGCGGCATAATACTCTAGTGTCTGTATATATACTTTAATGAATGTAAGTGTACATCTATATTTGAGTTAATTTTTTGGTCTGGAGTCGATGCCAAGGAATGTTACTGCATGATCATATGAAAGCTCTATTTTTACTTCTGAGAACTCTGTACACTGTTTTCACAGAGACTGAGCCAGACATTCCCATCAGTTAATGAGGAGGGTTCTTTTTTCATCACATCCCTGTCAACACTTATTATTTCCAGTCTTTCTGATATATACCATACTCACTGGTATGAGATGATACCTTTTCATTTGCATTACACTGATAATAACAAATACTTTTTGATTTGCATTACACTTTTAATAAATACTTTTTCATATGCTCACTACCCTTCCTATGTCCTTTTTCGGGCAGTATCACCTTTTTTTGATGAGGTTATTGGTTTTTTTTTTTCACATTTTTAATTTACTTGTTTTCATTTTTGGATCATAGCTTGCAGGACAAAGGGCTTACTCCTGGCTCTGCTCAGGGGTTACTCCTTGTGGGTGTCAGAAAACCATATGTGGTACCAAGGATCGAATTCTGGTCAGCTACATACAAGGCAATTAAGTGCTTTAGCTCCAGCGCTTAATTTATTTTGTTGTTGTGATCTTTGTGTGGGCTTTATTTTGGATATTAACCCTTTAACTGATGTATGGTGTGACCTTTCCCTCTCATTTATTACTGGCTTTATTTTTTTTTAATGATAACCTGTTTCTTTTGCCAAAACCTTTTTTTTTTTTTTTTTTTTTGGTTTTTGGTTTTTGGGCCACACCCAGTAATGCTCAGGGGTTACTCCTGGCTGTCTGCTCAGTAATAGCTCCTGGCAGGCACGAGGGACCATATGGGACACTAGGATTCGAACCAACCACCTTTGGTCCGGGATCAGCTGCTTGCAAGGCAAATGCCGCTGTGCTATCTCTCCGGGCTGCCAAAACCTTTTAAGGTAGTTTCATTTGTTTATTTTTTATTTTTCATAGTTACCAGTGGAGTAAAATCATTGACAACATCATGGAGGTCCATATTCTATGTTTCTTGGGTCTATTTTATGGATTCTGGTCAAATTTCAAGTTTTTTAATCCACTTGAAATTAATGGTGCTTATGATTTTAGGTTTTTGCATGTACTGCCCAGTTTTCACAGCATCATTTGTGGAAGAGAGTTTCTCTGCTCCACTTCATGCATTCAACTCCTGACAATTCAAGATTTACAAAGGGGGACATTAGTTGAGATATCTCACTTTTCTTTTTCAAATGTAAAGCTTTGGTAGATTTTAGATGTATTTAGTAAATGATTGTCAAGTGCTATTATTCTTTGTTATTGATTCTTTTAACTCATTCAAATTCTTCTCTAGGTTCAAAGTACAGAGGGAGAAGTTCCTCATGTTCCAGCCACTTATCAGCTAGGTCTTAACAAATCCAAGAGAGGTAAGTGCATCAGTATCCTCTAGTTCCTGAGCAAATTATTGCTGAAATGTGTTCAGTTGTGAAAAGGGGATAATCTGTCAGTACTTTTAGTATATGTATGTGTAAGTGTAAGGAGGTTAATAACATGTGTATGTATACTTATTTATGGTTGATTATAGGTTGGTATTTGCTTGAAGATTTCTATGCCATAAAATAATAACTTGATTATTCTCTAAAGACCTTTTCATACAGCCCTGCATAGTCTAAATATTTTTCTAAATATCCTACATAAGGCCTAGATAAGAAGTCATAGGAAGAGCAGCATAGTGCTTATTTTTAACTATTAAGATTGAAATTTATACTTGTTATTCATTCACCTCTGAATTTTTATTAAATATGCTCCTCATTATAATATACAAAAATGCAAGAAATTACAAATTTCTTAGCAATAGTTAAAACTAGTTAAACTCAAACTATGGCTCAAAGGTGAGTGGTTGGACATAATATCCTTCTCTTGAATTATTAATTATTGACCAAGAACCTTTGAATCCATTTCTTTCACTTGTAACTTATAATGAGAAAAACATGTCTGATCTTTCTTAATTTCACAAAGTGCTTGAAATATAATGAGAAAGAAGTTCAATTCATTCAAGGTATGCCTTTAACTTATTTTTAAAACTTTATACATTCTAACACATTCTAAACCACACAGCTTTTTTTGTTTTTTTTTGGTTTTTTTTTTTGCTTTTTGAGCCACACCCGGTGATGCTCAGGGATTATTCCTGGTTATGTGCTCAGAAATTGCTCCTGGCTTGGGGGATCATATGGGACACTAGGGAATCTAACTGTGGTCTGTCCTAGGTTAGCGCTTGCAAGGCAAACTCTACAACTTGTGCCACTGCTCCAGCCTCAGCTTGTTTTTTAAACAAAAAACATATATATATATATATATATATATATATATATATATATATTAGAGTAGGAAGTTATATGTTCTCTTCTGTCTCTGAATTAATGTGAAATTACTTCCATATAGTGCTTCCTTTATTGTACTTACAAACAAGAGCTACTATCACTAGGACATAAAATGAACTTCTTATTTAACTTTTCTGTTAGTATTTATAAATACTTTGCATGTGTTTTTGAACTATAAGATAGAATTAATAGTCACGAAGGACTATTTGCTATAGATAACAAATAAGGGAGATATTAAGAAAACACCTTGTTTTGTGTCCAAAGAGAGGTAAAAGCAATATCACTTGAAGATCTTTGTGTGTGTGTTGGGGTGGAGGTTAATCATATCTTGTCCATTATTTTATAAGGCATAAGTAAAGATGTTAACATTTTATGAATTACTTTTATTAAAAATGAATAATTTTGTGTACATAAGAAAGAATAACTTAGTATTTTGGTTATTTTTGAAATACACTACAAATTTTCATAATGTGATATGCAAGTATGTTAGTACTTATAGTTGCAAGATTGAAATCACTTGAATTGCATTTCTTTCACTAGTTCAGTAAAAATGCATCTAGTGCATTTATAAAAAAATACTTCACACATCTATAATAGGATTTAATATTGGATCGACATGTTAAAACCAAAAAGCTGTATCAACTTGTGTCACAAAGTAATATTTGGCATCTCGTGTTGAAATTAATTCAACATTATTCAGTGTAATTTTTTTTTCTGTACATAGAAAAATGTTTAACAGAGAAAGGGCACCTTATTTATAAATTTTATTTATTTTAACAATATAGGACACATAAAATTTCCATATTTTATTTAATTCTCACTTAATGTTAACTTCTTATATATGCTTTTTCTTGTTTGGGGTATTAGAAATAATGTTTAACTTCTCAGTTATAATTAAGATCTAATACTTATTCAATATTTTATGTGGATGTTTATATGCTTTGGTGAGAATGAAATATCTCACTATAAATTTAAACTGTTTTATCATTCAAAGAATAGTCACACCTTCATTCTACTTAGTTACTGTAAGATAGGAATATTCATTTTTGTGGAGTAAAATGATCGCTTCTAGTACTGAAACCGAATCTTGAACTTAGACCTCCCTGTTCTCTTCTGGTGGACTCCTCACTCTACAGTTTACTGTTACCTGATCTGAGTGAACTGAGACTGGGCTGACCATGAAAGATGGATCCCACTACAGATGTTGTTGTTCTTAACAGAGAGAAGCTGAGTGGGGCTGGACGCTCTGGCTTTCCTGTGCTCGGACAACTAAACTGCCCTTTGCCCAACCATAAAGGCACTGCCGTTTCATCCTTTTAATGAGCACTTACTTTTGGTGCCTTAAGACAATAATTATACTTGATTCATTCTGCAAACATTTTTCTAATTGTTAGCTTGTTCTACGTAATGGAAACAAAGAAGAATAAATAAGATCCTCTGCTTTCAGGAGACTCATAATTGATTCTTTGTTTTTAAAACCTGCAAATCCTGTAATTATGGTGATAATTGCTATGGGATAAGATATTATTATTTTCTCAGTGTGTATAATGCTGTTTTATTTTATAATATCTTTATTTAAGCACCATGATTACCAACATGTTTGTAGTTGTGTTCAATCATAAAAAGTGCGACCTCCTTAATCAGTGCAACCTTCCTGCCACCAATGCTTTCCTCCCCAACCCTCTGCCTGTCTTTGAGACAGGCATTCTATTTCTTTCAGTGTGTATAATGTTTAATCAATACAGTGACAAATTTTTTTTCAGTTGTTTCAATTGCAAATTCTCTTATTTCGGCATATATAAAGTTACAAAAGAATATAGAAAAATTCCTTATATTTCATTGTACATATCTTTAACTTAAAAAGTTACAGGATAGTTACAGAATTATTATAGACTTTTAATGAAAAAACAGTAATTATATTCTATATTAATATAAGTTGAGATTGTAGTGGGCAATGTTTCAAATTCAGGCAAACTTTAACTGACTTTTGGTTTTCAAACTTATCAAGATCTATATTTCATTGAAAGCTTAAAGGAATGTGGAATTGGTAAACATATCTGTTTAACTTACTGCTTTTAGTGTTTTGCAGAATTTGGTTTTTCATGGAGCCTCTTTTTAGTAAATAATAGTTACAAAATCTTCCCTCTTGGTCATGTAGATATGCTTGTCAGAATTGGCTTTTTCCTTGGTCAGGCTCAGTGATTCTGAGGGCTTATTTTTGGATCTGTACTTAAAACTCACTCCTGGCTAAACTGAGAGACAATATGAGGTATCAAGAATTGAACCTGGGCTATCAGTGCAAGTCAAACAAATCTTCATGATTGCTTTGGCCCTGGACTTGGCATATACTTGAAAAAGTTACATTAATTAGGAATTAAAAGTTTGGAAGCAGAAAAATGCAGAATTTATGTACATTTATCTTGTTAGTTGAACCTGTTGGAATTTCTTGTCATTCTTAAGATAGTTGTCTTATAATTTTGTTTGCATCATTTTTAAACATTAGAGATCTTATCTAACCTGCATACAAATTATTTATTGTTGCCTTTAATTGTATTCTTACTAGAAAAATAATGTAAGTTTTTATACTTTATATTTTAATTTTATTTTACATACTAAAGTACCCATATATATTTTCATAATCGAAATGATTTTACTTTAGGACTTTGATTTTTATGAGCTTTTTTCTTTAGCCAATTGTCCTCCAAGACATGAATTGGATTCATCTAATCCATATAATTATAACTAAATTAACAACAAAGATTTTCTAATTGCAAAATTAGCAACAGATTTAATTAATTAGCTGCAGATTTTCTAATAATATGTGATTCAGATTTTTTTGCAGAATTCATTTTACTCCTGTGTTTTGAAACTATTTTACGTTAAGTAATGCATATTTTTCTAAGAAGAAGTCAATTTTGCTGCTCGTGTAACTGTTGGGAATCATATCTGTCGTAATATTGTACTCATTGGAGCTATACTGGTTTATAAAACTACATTTCTTTTGGTAGATCATTTGTTACGTACAGCAAGTCAGCATTCTGATAGCAGTGGTTTTGCAGAAGATTCAACAGATTGTCTCTCCCTCAATCATCTGCAGGTAAAATTTTCTACTGTAGTAAACATTATGATATGCCTCATATCTAGGTGGTTTTTCAGTACCTATGTTTTGAGACGAAATCTGTATAAACTTTTTTCAAAATTTTATGGGTTAAATGTTACATAAATATCACCACAGATTTTTAGATTTCATAAATAAAGCAAAACAAATTTTTTCTTCATTTGTTAGCCACTAGTAAACAAATAGTAAAAAATATTCATTAATAACCTAGTCTCATATTTTATTTTCACCCTTTTTATTTTACCCTTTTTATTATCTGATACTAACTTTTGTTTGATAATTAGCATTAAATGTGAATACAGCTTGCTGAATATTTATGCTAATTTAATGATAGAGTATTAGTTTATTCAAGGGATAGTTATATCTTTAAGAGTCTACTAGTTATGTGTGGAGTATATAGAATGCTCATGAGAAAGTTTAAAAGAATATATAAGTAAATTTTAAAGAAAATTGGAAGAGAAGATCAGATCACTCCCACAAAAGAGCCTGTCAAATATTATTTAGGACAGAAAAAGTTTCTGAGAAGACTCAAACACAAATCCTGCACATAGAACAGAGTAGGATATGGGAGAGAGATTTTCAATTGGAAAACTAGCTTTCAATGAAAGGATGAGAATTTGGTTAATTGGAAATGACTGCTTGAGGGGCCCGGGAGATAGCATGGAGGTAAGGCGTTTACCTTTCATGCAAAAGGTCATCGGTTCGAATCCCGGTGCCCCATATGGTCCCCCGTGCCTGCCAGGAGCGATTTCTGAGCATGGAGTCAGGAGTAACCCCTGAGCACTGCTGGATGTGACCCAAAAACCAAAAAAAAAAAAAAAAAAATTTACAGGAAATGACTGCTTGAGCGGTTCTCATGTGCAGTGAGACATGTACATGTACAGTGAGACTGGACTGTAGTTTAAAAACAAAACCTGTTTTCAAATACAGATTATTGCATAGGGTGACAAATCTTTTTTTTTATATGGAGATAAATGGATAGTATTGTTTGTCTAAAAGGAGTATTTGATGTGGAAATATCTGAGTTAGAATTGGAGGTATAAATACTCTAATATGGAGAGAATAAGATTGGCTGTACAGGTTGAAGGAATTATTTTTGACCAAAAGGACACTATTTCAGTAGGCAATATTGGGAGGAAGATAAAGCTTCTTGTTGGGAGAAAAAAAATGAAATGCAGTTTTTGTGTTTACCTGTAGATCTTTATTATTATTATTATTATTATTATTATTATTGTTATTATTTGGTTTTTAGGCCACACCAGTGGCACTCGGGTTACTCCTGGCTCTGCGCTCAGAAATCACTCCTGGCGGGATCAGGGAACCATATGGGATGCTGGGAATCGAACCCAGGTTCGTGCTGGGTCGGCTGTGTGCAAAGCTGTGTTATCTGCTGTGCTGTCTCTCCATCCCTATGCCCATGAATCTTGTTCAGAAAGGCCGATATGAGTACTGGTAAAAGATGTCAAGAAGGGCCTGGAGAGATAACATGGAGGTAAGGTGTTTGCCTTTCATGCAGAAGGTCATTGGTTCGAATCTCAGCATCCCATATGGTCCCTCGAGCCTGCCAGGAGCGATTTCTGAGCATGGAGCCAGGAGTTACCCCTGAACACTGCCGGTGTGACCCAAAAACCAAAAAAAAAAAAAAAATACATGATGTCAAGAAAATATTACATGGTTTGGAAATCCCATTTTCCACTTCCTGAGAAAGTGGAGGAATTCCTCTCGATTATTAAAGTTTTGACTAGCCAGGGTCAAAACAGGTGGGAGATCACAAGAATAAAGAGGTGTTTTAAAAATTTGGCATCTGCTCCTGTTTTTTGGACGATTTGAATTCTCCATGTTTTCCCTGTGTCTTCCACAGGTTCATGAGTCCTTGCAAGCCATGGGGAGTAGTGCTGATAGTTGTGACAGTGAGACAACAGTCACCTCATTCGGTGAAGACCTTGTCACACCAACAGTCCAAGACCAGCCTTACTTTAATGAGTCTGAGGAGGAATCTTCTACCCCTTTTCAGAAAGGAAGAGAGAAGGCAGCCAAAGTTGCTGACAAAAGGTCACATAGCCAGGATATCTCCCAGTGCGAAACTGTTGAGAATACAGGAAATAAACAGTCCACCTGTAGTGCAGAGGATCATGTTACTGAAGTAATTGAAACAAAAGAGCCTTTATCTCCTCCACAGCCTGAGGAGCTGCAGAGAGAAGCTAGTGCTGAAAGTGACATAGATAAGGGCAGTGAATGTGAATTTGCTCAGTACACCACACACCATATTCTTACATCCTTGGCTTCTGTTGAGTGCGGGGAGAAGGGCTTTGAAACTAGCACTGGCGTTCCTTCTTCCGTGGACAGAGTTAACACAGCTTTGCAAAGAGCTCAAATGAAGGTCTGCAGTCTGTCTAATCAAAGAGTAGGGCGTAGCCTCATAAAATCAAAAGATTTGTTAAAACGGAGGTACTTAGCAAAAGCTGGGTATCCTCTAAGAAGGTCTCAGTCTTTACCAACCACCTTATTGAGCCCAGTGAGGGTCGTGTCCGCAGTCAATGTTCGGTTGTCCCCTGGAAAGGAGACCCGATGTAGTCCACCTTCCTTCACTTACAAGTACACGCCAGAAGAGGAACAGCAACTAGCACAGGAAGTGACAGAGCATGATGGTCAACCTGTAGTTAAATCCTCAATTTTCATCTCTTCATCATCATCTGTAAGGAAAGAAGTTTCTCAAAGCGAGGCCCGCCAGATGGAGGAATGCCATCACTCAAGGACTCCTACCTGCTCCCTCTATACTCCAGCACCTATCTCTCAGTCCACCTGCTCCCTTCACTCTCTCCACTCGGAGTGGCAGGAAAGGCCCTTCTGTGAGCACACAAGAACTCTGAGCACTCACAGTGTCCCCAACATATCAGGCTCCACCTGTAATGCCTTTTCCCCTTTTGGATGCCCTTACTCTCATCGCCATGCTCCCTACCGACCCTGCCCTGCCAACCCTCCTTCTGCCATTGAGATGCAGCTGCGAAGAGTATTGCATGATATTAGAAACTCACTGCAGAATCTGTCACAGGTATGAGAGAAAAAAAGGGTCTTTATTAACTTCATTTCACAAGTCAAGTACCTCTTTGATTTTACGGATAAACAGACCTATTGGTCATGAATCATTTCAGGTTTTTTTTTTGTACATGCCTATAAACTTATTTCTATCTGTCTTCCCTCTTAAGGGCAACATTGTCACTTGTCCCAAACAATTAATTTCTGCTCATAGTCTTTATTAATTAATGCTTATCATCTCCTTTCCTTCAAAGAAATATAGACCATTGAATAATCTTCCTTTAGTTTCTCCTCGTTTGTTTTATCTTAGCCAAGTTGTCTCTGTTACAAATCATCTTAATGTACTAACTCTTTACTTTTCTCTGCTCTTTGACAGTGCTTACCATCTGTTTTCTAAGTTTCCTCTTTTTGGCTTCTGTGGCACCATATTTTCCTGATTCTACTCCTGTCGCACTTCTGACAAAGCTTTCCCTTCATGCACTGGCTCTTGTTGCTGGTTTCCTGGCACAGAAAAAAATCTGCTAACACTGGGTTCAAAGACTGGAACTACCCCAAAGCAGAAACAGAGATCAGGTAAAGTGTCAATTTGAAAAAAAAATTAGTCTACACATTTAATTTCTTATAGTCAACACACTTTAAGATTTTTAGAAATAATATATTATTCTAGATATTTTCCCCCAAAATAATGAAATCAAACAAGCTGTTTTTAGATTTGACTTTCAAATTGTATAATTTCTTTGCAGACTTTTTTTTTTTGAAATTCTTATTTTTTAGGCAACTGAGAAAATGAAAAAAATGACAATGTAGTATGATGATCAGAATGTTCAGTGAGGAGTCAAGAGACCTAGACCATATGTAATAGATTTGGGTTTTGCTTTTTGGGTTTTGGTTTGGGTGTCACACCATCTGGTGCTTAGGGTTATTCCTGGCTTTGCACTCAACAATTATTCCTGGCAGGCTCAAGGAACCAAATAGAATACCACAAATCAAACTGTGGTCGACTGAGTGCAAGGCAAGCACCCTACCCACTGTACTATTACTCCAGCCCCTATAATAGATTTCTTACCCTATGAAATAGTACACAAGAGTCTACATTGACAATGAAAATCAATTGTTGTATCTTTTTAAATTATATATTAAAAATCAAAATACATAACTGAGTCTCATGTTAGTTGTCTTTTAATGATTTCAGTTTAACTGGAATGTGGTGTATCTTCCTCCTTACAAAGTTTACTTCTATGAGTCAGGTATTTAACCTTTCAGCCATAATTAACATGAAGGTGGAACTCCTAAGGGCCCTTTTCACTTATTGCCTTTTATTGCCTCCCTTCTCCTCTTTGACTCCCTCCTCTTTTCTCTCCCAGCTTATCCTTCTCCTCCTCTACTGCAAACTCCCTCTCCCTTTCCTATTCCCTTTCTTCTCTTTCCCGTTTTTTGTGCTCTAGATGTAGCCTTCTGTTACATATCCCATCATTGAAGCAGCAGATTAATTTCCCCACCCTCATAGAACCCCAGCACACAGCATGTTTCCATGATCTGCTCTCTGCATATCTCTAGTCTTATTCCTTCTTTGTGTTTAGCTCTTTTGGACATGTAGGCTTCTAAATAGCTGTGCATTCCAAGCTCTTTATAAATGACACATTTTTGTTTTTAAACTTTGAATGCTCACTTTTTGTTTTTGCCATACCAAGTCCTGTTTAAAGCTCAACTGAAGTGTCACTGTTGAGGACACTGGCTCATCTAATCAGGAATTTTAGTATTTATAGCTTTCTCCACTTGCCTTCCAAAATTTTTTTCTTTTTTCTACTTTTTCATACATGGTGAAAAATAAAATGAAAGTTTGTAGTAGGTTTTACTTTTTTTCTTTATTGCCTGTAATAGATATTTAAAAATGAGTATAATGATTACTTGCTATTTTCTTCATCCAAGTCAGTAGTTGTGTTGTCTTAGACTACTCTTTGCTATTACTTGTATATGTTTTAGTGTGGCTTTTGTTTTCCTGCTTTCCTGGAACTCTATATGTGTGGCTTTTTTTTGTTATATTTAGAATAGGACGAATAAAAGAATTAAGGATTTCTTTGTGCTTTTTTTTCTTAAGAAGATGTAGGCCCCAATATACATTCTAATAACAGAAAATTTGAGATATAGTCACTTAAATATTAATTTTCAGTTGTACTGTATTCTTTTGAAGTACCCTATGATGAGAGGAGCTGATCTTGCTGCTGCTTCCTATAGTCCTCAGAAATCATCTGTTCTACCTCTGTATGAAGTAAGTTCTGATTTAAAACTTCCAAGTTAAAGGAATATTCCTGTTAAATACAAGCCTAATTTATTTTACTCTGTTTTAGAATACTTTTCAGGAGCTCCAGGTAATGAGGCGAAGCCTAAACTTGTTTAGGACACAGATGATGGATTTAGAGTTAGCAATGCTGCGACAGCAAACCATGGTCTATCATCATATGACTGAGGAGGAAAGGTAAAAGTCCATTTGGTCTTGGATCAGTCTCAGTCATTTTCACTCTTAAAAGTATAGCCAGCTTTCATTTAAACTAGGTTGTATTCCAACCGCTATGTATCTTGTATCTGTGAAACATTGAATTTCTACTCAATCTAGTTTCAATTATTTTAAAAAGGCGGGGCAGTGCAGTGGTATAGTGGACACTTTGCATGCCTTGCATGTAGCCCATCTTGATTTGATCCCTGGCTCCATGACCTACCAGAATTGATCCCTGAGAGGAGACCCAGGAGAGTCCCTAATTAGAAACAAACAAACAATAAAAAATACCTTGAGATGTAGTGATTGTTTTTCTGAGTAAGTTTTGTCTTTATTGTATTAAGGAAAATGGTGCTTGAAATCTTTTTTAATGGATGGTATCATTGTGAAAGCGGGTAAAGGAAGAAATCCTTGTGGGTTTTTCAACTGCTGTTGGGGTTCATTTATAGAACTGGGAATGTTGATGTTTAGCTTTAATAACAAGAGAGTTGGGAATAAGGATTCCCAAACTGTTTGCTTTTGGTTTCAAACACTGAGTTGTCCTCCACCTAGGTATGAAGTTGATCAGCTCCAGAGTCTGAGAAATTCAGTTCGAATGGAGCTTCAGGAGCTGGAGCTGCAGCTGGAAGAGCGCCTGATGGGGCTGGAGGAGCAGCTGCGGGTGCGCACGCCTTCTCCTTTCCAGTCCTCGACCATCATGGTATGATCTTAGAGGGTTGTCAGCTGTTTTCAGTAGAGACTTTCTGTATTTCACATAATTCAGGACATAGGCTTTAATTAAAAAAGAAACTTTAATATAGATGTGCAGAATGTTAAATCTCCCCACATTAATGGACTATGTAAAGAAATGCTTACTATACTTATAAATGAAGTGATATTTTTAAATTATAGTTCTTTAAATTGTTGCGTGGACTAATCTTAATGGTATTCAGTGGCCTTGGGACCTTCCTAGGATGCAGTGGGCTTCCACGTGGGCTTGAACTTGGAACCCAGGTCTTTGCACATTCAGGGCTGTGCTCCAGTCCCTGAACTACATCCTTGGACCTAACCTAATTTTAAAATTTTATGGTTTCTGGATCACACCCAGTATAGCTCCTAAGTCTGCATTCAGGAATTACTCCCAGTGGTTCTTGGAGAACCATATGTGATATGGAATATTGAACCCTATTAGCTTCTTAAAGGCAAGCACCCTACTGCTAATCATAATTTTGAGTAGAGAATAAGGAACCATATAATGGGACAAGTGATAATGGGTTAACAAAACTAATTTAGATATGTCACTGCATATAATAACATGTGATTTCAAAAGCATAAATTTATCTTTTATTTACTTTTTCTCTTTTTAATTATGAATAATTTTACTTTAAATGTTTCCTTATTTTGCATTCTCTTAGTTATGTTTTTTAAGTAATCTATGAGATCTTTAAGAAAACCAAATGTATAAAATCAAGAGAATGAAAAAAAACACTTTTTCATTTTGTATTATCTTTTATACCTAACATATTCCTTTCCATGAATTTTAAATGTATATCCTTATGCCAATGCTTGAATTGTAGAGTATATTATTTTAAAATATTGCGAATAATAGAGCACATGCTTAGCATGTTCATAGCCCTGAATTCAGATCCTGGCTCTTAATGGTCCTCTGAGCACTTTTGGGTATGACATTCATGTTTCCTTGACCAGATCATCACATTCACCTGTCAGGCCTAGCATTGCCATGTGTGACCTGAGACCCCCTATGCATATCTTAATAAGTAGGTTGACTCCAAAAAAACTTTTTACTATTTTGGGGTTCACACTCAAGTGTGCTCAGGATTGACTCCTGGCTTTGTACTCAGAGATCACTCCTGGTGGTACTCAGGGGACTATAGGTGATACTAGTGATGGAACTGATAATTTTTTTTTTTGTTTGTTTTGGGGCTATAATACCCAGTAGCACTCAGGGGTTACTCCTGGTTCTGAGCTCAGAAATCGCTCCTGGCAGGCTTGTGCAACCATATGGGATCCCGGGGATCAGTCCTGGGAATGTTTCATGTAAGCCATGTGCAAGGCAAAAGCCCTACCACTGTGCAATCACTTTGAACCTTGATAAGTTTTTTAAATGTTAAAATAGTGAACTTTTTTCTGTTACTTGAATCTTGATTTTGTTCAACGTGAGTGAATACACACATTTCTGTATACATATATGTAGTAGTAGAATCATAGATATTGTATGAACATATATAGGTTAGCATAAGAAAATTCTGTATTACTTCTGAATATTTTTCTATTAAAGTTTTGATTCATCAGGCTGGAAAGAGTACAGGGAAGGATTAAAGTATTTGTCTTGTAGGTGGTTAACTCCCATTTGATCCCCAACACTACATAAGGTCCCCTACGCACCACCAGGAGTATGCAGAGAACCAGGAATAAACCCTGACATCACTGGTTGCGTTTCAAAATCTAGCTCTACAAATGTTTTGATTCCTCTTGGAAAATGTGTGTTTATGACAGTTGAGAGTCAGACTATTTTCTTGGTACCTCAGTGACTAATTTTATAAGATTCCATAACAATTGAGGGAATGCTTTATGATATAAAGCAGCGGTTTGCAATTTGGTTGGCGTTCGTAGGTGTATAAAGATCTAAAACATTTATGTGAGATTAAATCTTCATGCAATAATTAGCCTATTTGTTTTAATAAACAAATTGAAAGATGTCTGTATACACATGCATATGTACATAAATTATAAACATATATACATGCACTTACGTTGTATATTGTTCTTTTTCAGGGAATGTGTGGCAGTAGAAGCGCTGATAACTTGTCATGCCCTTCTCCATTGAATGTAATGGAACCAGTAAGCATCTCTCCTTTTAAGTCATGGGGAAAGGAATGATACACAATAATGCCCTCTTACTAATTAATAATACAGTCCAAGACACTTAGTGGAAAAGCCTACATGTTCCATTTCTTTATATGTACCATTTTTTGTTTTAACTAGAAACACAAATTTAACTAGAAAACACAAAATTTGTGTTTACAAAATGTTTTCCTAAAGTATTCCTCTTACATGCAGTTTTGCTTTCTGTGGTTTTATTCAGTCAGTCATGGCATGAAAAATTAATTACAGTAAGATAATTTGAGACATCAGGCACATAATTTTAATATAGTACATATTGTTATAATTATTCAACTTTATTAGTTATTTTTCTTAGTTATTTATAATCCCTAATATTTTGTTTGTTTTTGGCCCACACCCGTTGATGCTCAAGGGTTACTCCTGGCTGTGCGCTCAGAAATGACTCCTGGCTAGGGGACCATATTGGAAGCCAGGGATCGAACTCAGGCCCGTCCTGGGTCAGCTGCATGCAAGGCAAATGCCCTACCACTCTACTATCGCTCTGGCTCCTATAATCTCTAATTTTATGAATTTTTTCATAGGTCTGTATATACAGGAAAAAATGGTACATATAAAGTTTTTTTACCAGGAGTAACCCTTGAGCATCAATGGGTGTGGGCCAAAAAGAAACAAACAAAATATTAGGGATTATAAATAACTAAGAAAAATAACTAGTAAAGTTGAATAATTATAACAATACGTACTATATTAAAATTATGTGCCTGATGTCTCAAATTATCTTACTGTAATTAATTTTTCATGCCATGACTGACTGAATAACTAAAACCACAGAAAGCAAAACTGCATGTAAGAGGAATACTTTAGGAAAACATTTTGTAAACACAAATTTTGTAGTGAAATTGAAAATAAAAATTTTAAATGCAGAATTCACTGAATTGAATTGATTAAAAGTAATTTGTGGTACGTCTGAAAGTCGTATACAACCAGGAATCCAGCTGCGTTATGGCAGTATGATTTATTTTTGTGCCTGAAAGAAATAGTGCTTTTTAAAAAGTGTTTAATCTCTAGATAAGGATAAATGTGATGACACAGTCAGGTCCATATCCTTTATTAGCTGAATATATAAGATGGCTTTCAAAAGCTAAAATATGATTTTTATTGTAATTTAGACAAGTTAGTTTATTTGTGCAAAAGCATTATGAATAGGTAGTTTTTCAGTATTTACTCTTTCTTAAAATAATTTGTGTGGTAGTAATTATACTAGGATATATAGTTTATCTAATTATGTGTTCTAGTTAAAATTTCATGCCTCTCTACGAATTTAAAATTCTTGCTGTTTTTGGAATAAAGCTGAGTAGTTACTAAATGAATAAATTAGAATAATATGACTATAAATTATATTACTTGGGCAAAAGTAATAACAAGGATTTTAATATTTTTATTTATTGGTCTTAATTTCAAAAAATAGGAAAAATATCTTTTTTTCCCCATCTAGGTCACTGAATTGATGCGAGAACAATCATATTTGAAGTCTGAATTGGGCTTAGGACTCGGAGAAATGGGATTTGAAATTCCTCCTGGAGAAAGCTCAGAATCTGTTTTCTCCCAAGCTACATCTGAGTCATCTTCTGTGTGTTCTGGTCCTTCTCATGCTAATAGAAGAACTGGAATACCTTCCGACTCCCTTGGCAAATCTAAGACCTGCCTGGTACCACGGAAGAAGGTATTCCGAGCATCAGTGGCCCTCACACCAACTGCTCCTTCTAGAACAGGCTCTATACAGACACCTCCAGATGTGGAAAGTTCTGAAGAAGCTGGAGCAGCTGAAGAAGCCACAGAAACTAGAGGACGAAAGCCTGAAGTGGATGAAGAGTATGGAAAAACCCTCTTAGTGCCAGACTCTGAGGAAATGCCTAAAAATGTAGAACAAGAAGAATTGCAACAAGTCATACGGGAGGTGAGTATTTTTCATATTTTATGTAGTTTATGTGGCAGTGTGTTAATGTTTGATGAGATTTATATTTGAGCTTTGACAGCTTGTTAAAATATGTTAAACAGCCTTAAACGATTTTAAATCAAGTTCCATTCCAAGCTCCTGTCTGTTAGATACTTTTGTGGTGGCATTTCTATAAAATTTTTTTTTTGTTTGTTTTTTTTGGGCCACACTCAGTGACGCTCAGGGGTTACTCCTGGCTATGCGCTCAGAAGTCGCCCCTGGCCTGGGGGACCATATGGGGCACGGGGGATCGAACCAAGGTCCATCCAAGGCTAGCGCGGTAAGGCAGGCACCTTACCTCCAGCGCCACCGCCCGGCCCCATTTCTGTAAAATTTCTGTAAAATTTTTAATGTGAAATAATAGGTAATTTCTATAAGTAAGGTTCAAAATAGATGAACAGGTGACAACTCTTTAACTTTGTTTTCACATTTGAGAAATGAAGGAGTAATTTGGATTTCTAGAAATGTGGAAATTATAGGAGTTATTTAAAATGAAGTACAGAATTTTATTTTGAATGAGAGCAGTATGTAAATCTGAAGCAGTTAACTTAAGTTATGTTATCAAATGCTGCAAAGTTTAGGGCAGCTATAATGGTAAGAGGTCTAGATTATTTGAGGAAATTGGTATAATATTTGTTTTTAGTTTTAAGATCATGTTATAAGAAGGAATTTTTTTTAAGAAAAATTTTAGAGGGACTGGAGCGATAGTACAGTGGTAGGGCATTTGCCTTGCATGTGCCAACCCTGGATGGACCTCAGTTCGATTCCTGGCATCCCATATGGTCCCCTGAACCTGTCAAGAGTGATTTCTGAAACAGGAGTAACCCCTGAGGGCCACCAGGTATGGCCCCTAAAACAAAAACAAACAAACAAAAAAGATTAATTTTTATAATGTCTTTTTTTTCCTCTTCTTAATTCAATATTGTCTCTTAGTTAAATAATTTTTTCCGGTCGTTTCCGTTAAGAATTCTGGTTTTTGTTTTGTATTGGAGCCACACCTGGCAGTGCTCAGAGATAACTCCTGGCAGGAGATCACATGTGGTGATTTAGGGATCACATGTGGTGCTTGGTATCAAGCCCAGGTTGACCATATGCAAGGCAAGCCTTTTACTGTACGGTCTCCAAAGAATTCTTTTTTTTTTTCTTTAAAGAATTTCCCTCAGAGAGTGGATAGGATGGGACAGCACTATTGGCCACATACATTAGTGTGCAGAGACTACTGTAAATTCAGGAATTGGATTGCTCAGGAAGCATTCATGATAGTTTAAAAGACCATGCAGTGCCAGAAATAGAAATAGAGATTAGTTGTATGCAGACTCAGGCACCTTAAACTCTGCACTACCTCTTTGGACCTTCCCTAAGAAATCTTAAAGGAAATTATGATGAAGAACCACAACTATTTACTGTTCTTTCAACTGAGATACCAAATCCTATAGTATTTTTAGATTCTTCATATAAAGAGGAGTTTTCTCTACATGAAAGAAAGAAATTTTTTTAAGTTTTAATTAGTATCTTCTCTGTAAAGATTAAAAGTATATATACAAGATAAAACATTGTATGCTTTAGTGCTACACAGCTGACCCATGTTTAATCACTGCACCCCATCTGGTCCACAAATCCTCTTCAGGAGTGTGGCCACGAAAGAAAACAAAGCCTATATTTAATGTATTGTAAGAAGGTAAAGTAAAGTAGCTCAGAATAGAATTTAAATCACACAGAAAAGCATTAAGAAATAAGAATTTAGAAGTGGGGAATGTCCAAATAGAGTCACCATCAGTGACCCCCTGTGTTTAATCTAGTGTTTTCAGTAAATTTACTAATGTGAACCTATAAAGGTATCTTTAGAATTAATTTATAATTAATAGAACATACAAAGTTAATTTTGCTGCAGTATGATATGTTTTCTTAACCAATTACCAGGTTGTATGATAAAAACCACTAGTTTATGGATAGGATTAAAAGCGTAACACTCCAAAACTTAAAATAACTATAGTGTTATACTTTTTATAGAAATGATTAATACCTAAATGTTTCATAAATTAGATCTTTTACCTTGAAAAAATCCTGACATTTACTTGTAGAATTGGGAATTGATCTTTGGAAGATTGCATGAAATCATGAGTTACTGTGAGTTGGTCATGGAGAGTGATTTGAAACCCAGCAGAATACCCCATACAGTAGCTTTCCTCAACCTTTGTTTTATACTCTCAGCACTTGTCCCACATATCAGGCCATTGTCTGACGGTTCATTACTACTGACTTAAGAGTCAGGTGTGGTTCATAATACCTGAGCTGAAAAAGTTGGCCAATATTGAATGCATATACTTTTTTTTTTTGCTGTGCTCCTGGGTACACAAAGTTCCTAAAGCAATTATATGCTTTCACCTACTGTTTCTTGCAGATGAAATTGTACATAAGAAAGTCCAGAATTTATATTCAGGTTGTTTACTAATATTCTATCATATGGAGAAATACCATTCCACACATTGGAGACACATTTAGGATAAGAAATTGAATACATGTCATTTCTTCTCAAAGTATATGAATTGCCAATTTGATTTTTAATTTGTTTAATTTTATTACATGTTTTACAATAATACAGTAGTAGGAAATTTTATACTTGTGATGCTGCTCCATCATGCCCCTCACAAGATTGCCTCCCTCACTTCATCATTCCCCAATGTCCCCTCCTCCATGTCAGCACTCTTAGATCACTGATTTATAGGCCATATCTTAGATTTAATTTTAAAAGGCTTAATTCTTTGCATTTCTTTTCCCTATAGATGTAATTATTTTATAAGTTGATAGGGATGGTCAGCATTTATAAAACCCATGTGCCTTTATTTTGTGCTTTTTGGTATGACTGTGATGATAATACTTTTTTATTTTTTTGATCAAAGACTAGTTTTGTTTGAAATTACATGATTTTCTTCTTGCTGTATTTCATTGAAGAAGTAGGTACATCCCATACCCCTCCCACCATGCCACATTTTTGTTCCTTTTTACTTTCTTTGGTTTTATTTTTTTTCTGGAAATTTTAAGTGTGTAGCTGTTTATCTGGCACAAAGATTTCCCTAATGAATACTTGAGTGTTCCTTTTCAATGTTGTTAGTGACTGTACATTTATTATTTATATTTATATACATATTTATATATTTACTTATGTGCATTATATATAAAATTTCCTAGGGATAAAACATTTCTTGACTAGACCATTTAATAGCTTGGCTGGTAGAATATAGCCTACTGAAGTAATTATTCCTATTCTGTTAATCCTGGAGAATTACTTAAATCATTTAAGTAATACTTAAATACTAAATACTCTTTCAGTAGCAAAATAAGAATTAGAACATACTTAAATCAGAACACAAATCCAATCTTTCCAGAATTTGTTGAACAGACTAATTAGAAGCTTCCTATTTCAGAATCTATAATAGTTTGAAGGCATTTGTCTTTCACATTCTTTATTTTTCTATCAAAGAGGAATTACTAACAGAGGAATTTGCACCCAAATCCAATAGCCAATTTATATAATCAAGGCAAAAGAAGGATATCATTGCACTTTTAAAAAGTTAAGTTATTCTGCATTATTTTAATATATGTGTGTATGTGTATATATATAGATAGATATAGATATACAATACATAGATATAGATATACATATCTATATCTATCTATTATATCTATATCTATCTATATATATAATATATATATATATATTGTGTCACATCAGTGGTGTTTAGGGCTTCCTTCTGGCTCTTTTCTTAGGGATCATTTCTATTGGATCTTGAGAACCATATGGAATGTCAGAGTTTGAACCTGAGTTATCCATGTGCAAGGCAAATAGTCCTATCTGCTGTACTCTTACTCTGATGCCTATAAACATATATTAATAGTTAAGTTATACCATACTAGTTTTAATTTTTTGATGGAGAAGTCTTTTGAGTTTACTCAGAGTTCAGGGGTCCACTCCCAGTGATTTTTTCATCAACTGAGCTAGTGTAGGAGTTAATTTGTATTTTTTTTATTATAAGTGTTAGTATCTTAACCCCTTAATTACAGTGTTGATCTGTTAAAATTGATGAAATACTTAAAATTCAAATTAACCTGGATTTCATTTATCTCCATTTCACAATCTTCTTAATTAACACCATAGTGCTGCTTTTTTCTTAAAGCTATTATGTCAGCTACCAAGAAAATTAGATTCTATCTTTTCCCTATTAACAAAGCCACTATTCAGGATGGCAAGATTCAATCTTGGGTTCCACAGTTTTCTAGGGAAGATTAAGCATGCTTGGCAAACATTCTGGAGGAAAGTTTGCTTCTTGTACTCGTGGCTGCTCAGATACTGGGATATCTGTAAGGCTTTTGTTACCATCATTTCACCATATGTTAAGTTTTTCAAAAGAATTGTTTCATTGTTTGTAATGTGCTAAAATGGTAGATTTCTTTTGAAGGCAAGAGAAGTTCTTTCAGACAGATATTTAATAAACTCAGTAACTAAAATCATTTCAGATTAAAGATACCCCTTTTCTGTGCAGATTGTGTATGTTAGAGTTGGGAGAGGTGTAAGCTCTTGGAATTTTCTCAGTGACCTGTGTTGTAGATAATCAGTTGCCCAAAAATATTTATAGTTACTTATTTTAAAAAATGTAAATAAAGGGGCCGGAGCTGTGGCAGAAGCGATGACGTCAGTCTTGCGCATGTGCTAACTAGGACAGACCATGGTTAGATCCCCGATATCTCATATGGCCCCCCAAGCCAGGAGCGATTTCTGAGCACATAGCCAGGAGTAAACTCCTGGAGCCAGGAGCGTCACCGGGTGTGACCCAAAAACCAAAAAAGAAAAATGTACATAAAAATATTGCCAAACAGAATGAATGAGAATATGTACTCATGAAAACAATTTCATCAGAAATAAGCCTCAAAAGTAAACATTGACATTTCTTTGGGGGATGGAAGGCTTTAGGTAGGTTTCCAGCCTCAGCTTCTAGAATGGCTTCTTGGTGCCAGTGGCCTTTGTCATCGTGAGCACAGTGTAGTAAATAGTAAATTACTCTGTTCGGGTGCTGCCAGTTGTCCTCCATGATGGTACCATTCATCTGGGTGTCCCTGGATCAGAAGGAGGACTGGTGCATAGACATGGCCCTCCTCTAGGCATTCTCACTGTCGGATGTCATGGGGGAAGTTAGATGACATTTATATTGTTTTGTGTTTAGAGGATTTTTAAATTAAAATTCTTAGGTTTGGTTTCAGATGATGTTTCCACCACCTAAGAAGCATTTGTAGAAATGCTTCTATTTATGTGTTTATGTACTTTGTACCAATTTTGCATGGCAGATTAATACATGTCCTTTTTGGGAAGACTTCAGCTGCGATGTGTTCAGGATGTACTTAAGGCCATTTTAGGAAATAGATTAGGCTGACAGGAAACTCTGGAAATGTAGAGTTTTTTTAAAAGCTGGTTGAGAGTGTCTTGTGCTAATTTGGGAAGGCATTATCAGTTTATTTTAGGAAATACACATTTAAAGTCATCACAAAGGGCTATTTGGAGGTGTGGCTAGACATGAGCTCAGGCATCTGGAGAAGAGAATCATTACTATTGCTAAAGTTCAGAAATCTGTTTACCTTTTCCAAAAATGAAGCAGATACAGGAATTTCAGAGACATAGCTGATGTATCAGACAACTAAAGAACAAGTTATTTGAGTTCATAGTTGTTAAGAGGATGTTTCACATATTTTAAAACAAATCGTAGGGGTAGGGAGAAAGAGAACAAAAGGTAAGCTCACTCTGCATATGGTCAACCCCTGTTCAGTCAGTGCACTATTTAGGATTCCCCCAAGCACTGTTAAAAGTCACCTTTAAGCATAGAGCCCTGAGCACTGCAGAGTATAGCTCCAAAACAAAATTAAACGTAGTAAATGATTTAATCTTGTACTTTGTGTGGTTATAATAATATTTAACCTCTTTGGATTTATTTGATATAGGAAGGAACTATACCTGGATATTATTTTGCTAGTAGTGGGAAGAGAACAAAGGGCTGAAGTTGCAGTGGGATGTGTCGGTACATGAAGCTGACTCCAGCCCTACATAGGATTCTGCACACCCACCCTCACCCCACTTCCAGAACTAAATCTTTTGTTACACTGGGTGCATATTCCCAACAAATTAATAATAAACATAGTACCCAAGCACTAGTACAGCAGGTAAGGCACCTGTAATGCACATAACCAACCCAGGTTCAGTCCCCAGCTGTAAGAAGCTAGAATAAAATGTAAAGAATTTATTTTTAATTCTTATTTTTCTTCTTCTTTTTTTTAGATTAAAGAGTCCATTGTTGGTGAAATTAGGCGGGAAATTTTAAGTGGACTTTGGGCAGCAGTATCTTCAAACAAAGCATCTAATTCAAAACAAGATAGTCATTAATTAGAATTAATAGGTAATTTTTTCTGAATTCCTTTGCTTAAATAAGTATAAATTAATTGTATTTTATTTTTAATTAAATTTTTTATGCTTTTGTAGTAGACAGATATGTTTCTGTAGCTAATTACTAAATTCTTGAATATATAACATACATCAAAAGCATCTACTCTATTTGAAATGTAAATATGTCAGATATAATCCTACCTTCAAAGAGATTATCTGTGTTGTGTTTTTTTTTTCCCGCATGACAAGTTGCAATAAATAAATTCTAGATTTAGAGATATCAGAACCTTCAAAGCTGTCATCAGGAAGCATTAGTTAGAATGGTCTTTTCATTAAATAATTTATGAAACTACAATTTTAAGAGTTAATCACAGACTCTTACTATCTTAATTTTTGCCTTCAAATATCTAATAATCTTACTTGTAAAGACCTATTTTAAATGTTTTATTTGAATGAATTGAATTTTATCTCATAGCTTTAGTTTCATATTATTAATTAGATATTAATATTTGGTTGGACAAAAGGAGTAAGAATTAAATAGAATAATACTTTTAATAGTATTAAAAATCATATTCAACAAATGAGAAAAATATAACTTGAAAAGTATGTATATACATACGGCATGCATATAAACATATTTAAAGAACATTTTTATTCTCATTTTATAGAATTTTTTAATGTGATATTTGAACAATTTTAATATATACTTCTCTTCCTTTTGTAAGGTTGGCATGGACACTCTTCTTGATATGATAATCGACTTATAATGATATACACTGGTGGAGGTATTTGTGCTTCAGAAGATATTTGCTGCTGAGCTGGGCTACTGTACAGTGTACAGTGTTTATTTTATGCATATCTTAGAAGTACATAAAAATTAGACATCCTGCCGACTTTCTTTTCTATGTTTTTGAGATTATAGTGGTTTGAGATACCTAATATTTATTTGTATGTCTATATTTTCCTATTGATTTCCTCTGTAGAAAATTAATTTTAAAACTTGAAACTTTACCGTAACTAATTTTATAAATAGCTTTTCTTTTAACTAGCTTCTTAAAACACTGACCTCTATGAGGTATTTACTGTGCAATAACTGATACCTTTTTTGTGAGCTTGAAACAACCAATGATTTTCCCTCCACTGCTGTTGATTAGTGTCACTTCCAAGAAGAAAATTGTAATGTTGTAAAAATCGCTCTTAATTCTTGTGGAGGTTACTAATAACAGTAGAATAGAATTATATGAGGTTATTTCCAACTACTTTATGTTCTTACACTGTAAGCATTGTTACTTTACCCAAGATAAATGTAATTTTATTATAGCTTATATAGTATTTTTCTTTTGGAAACATGCCTTTGCTTATGTTTAAACACTATGTACTTTATGCATTTTCTAGATTTCTTCCATAATAAGGAAATGTTTCTTTTGTCCTTTAGACTATATAGTTGAATTTGCAAATACAATGGGCCTTTGATTTGAATGGGTGCAAATTTAAATTGGTTTAATTTTTACAAAATGGAAGTAACTTAGGTTTGTTTTCCTCTTAAGAGATGGTTTTAATCTAATTCCAACCAGTAACAATGTTTTTATAAAAGAAAGATGTTACCAATTGTGTCTTAAACATGTTAAATAAATGCATAAAGTAACAACTAAATTTTATTGGAATTATACTTTTTAGCATTTATAATCTTCAATTCTTATTATATTTCTTTGTGTGAAATTTTAATGAAAAGTAGATGCAATGTCAATAATATTCTTTGAAAGAATATGCAAAAGGTTTATAAATGCTTAAATTGTCACACAAGGGCTGATTTCTAAAAGAACAATAAAAACAATAAAGTATTTATTTTGCCTAATATGTTTTTAGTGATTTATTTTCTTAAACTACAACTTGAGGAGCTTAGGTTAGATTTGATGAGAAGCATATAAGATCCAAAAGAATTGGAACTTAAAACCTAAAAGTTCCTTTTTATGAAAGACCCTTTATTTTCTTTCTGTTTTTCTTTTTATGAAAAAACTGCTTTATGATACTTTCTTTTTTTTTTTTATTATGAGAACAGAGATGCAAAGAAAGAGGAAAGGGTAAAGTTAAAGTGGAAGGACAATCACGCATAAACAGAATTCTCAGTAGTCCCATCGATGATATCCCAGTCTTGAACTTTCAGCAATGAACAAGAAAAACAAAACAGAGCCCATGTACAATTACTTTGTCCCCCAAATCTCCAGATTGTAGTACATACTATTTCTTAGCAGCACATAATATAA
>PVKC010007349.1:0-20140 GCA_004027635.1 Crocidura indochinensis
AAAAAAAAAAAAACCTTCAGCAGTACAACATTCCCATCATCCATGTCCCAAGTATCCAAGTGGAGTTGGGATTGGGAGGTTGGACACACATATTTTTCTTTTTTTTTTCTTTTTTTTGGTTTTTGGGTCACACCCGGCAGTGCTCAGGGGTTACTCCTGGAAGGCACAGGGGACCATATGGGGCACCGGGATTCAAACCGATGACCTTTTGCATGAAAGGCAAATGCCTTACCTCCATGCTATCTCCCGGGCCCCACACATATTTTTCTCAACAGTCTTCCACCAGAATAATTTAATCTCCTTAGCACACTCTTATGTATTTTATTGATTTGAAAATAAGATATATTAAATACCAGAATATCAATAACCATTAAAATATATTACTAAAATAATAGTAATTAGAATTCATTAATAAAACAATAAGTTATTCACTGTGTTGTATGCCCAAGTTTTCTGATAAGAATATAATAAAAATGTAAAATTAAATGTATCAGCATGTTATTTGAGTGAAAATTTTCTATCATATTTATAAGTAAATTATTTATAGAATTAAAAATATCCTCTGTATTTTAAACTGAAGTTTTAGACTATTACTTTGCAAAACACTTTACTATTTAAAGTATTAATTTAAGATATTTTTAAAAATGGATAACTGCAAAATGCCAATCATTCATGTAGTGAGCAAAATGTGTATTAGATAAGTGGTTACAGGTATTCATTCACTATCAATTAACAAATATATACTTATACAGTTCTGAAGTAATTTATAAGAGGACGAATTAAAATATTCAAGCACAGGATCAGATATGACTTACTCATAATTATTTCTGATATCTGACATTATTGATTATTTATGGTCTCAGAAAGAATCATTATCACAAAATGCCCCAAATGTTTTTAAGATATAGGTTAAAAGGAACATTTTTCAGCATGGATTAGATTTGTGTGCTCTATATAATCACAATCATCCTTTTAAAATCCAAAGATGCTTCAGATAATGAGTTGAAGAGAGAAAAACCAGTGTTTGATTTATGGAAGAATTTTAGCCAAACCAAAAGTTGGGATGTTCTATAAAAAATAGAAAAAGTAAGAAAGATTTTTACTGATACCTTAATTTATTCTTTAAAATACAGTGTCGTAATTCAAAATATATGTATTGTTTTAAGATATTGTATATTGTGGCATATTATATTAGCAACAAGAGGAAGAAAATGGGCTATCATGAAAGAGTTAAAAATAAAAAATAAAATTTACAAATTTTCAAATAAAACTGCACAATTGTCTTAGAAAATGAAAAAATTATCTTTCATCAAAATAAAAAATCAAGTTTATTCTTCTTAATTCTTCATATAGGTAACATATAGTTAATGGTTAGTTACAAGCAAAGGGAGAAGACATAAAGATACTTTAGAAATGGGCAATTTAAGAATTTAAACTACAAATTAGAGTTATTTATATTGAATCTGCTACTCACTATTTATCATATTCATATGCATATATCTATATATTTCATCAAATACATGTCACTTTATTATAAAAACATTAACATAAGTGTAATAATGTTCACACTATTATTGTATTTTTATATTATGAATAATGTTAGCATAAGTAAGAAACTAGTAAAATAGAATGGATTAAACCATTAGGAATTAATAGAATATTAAAAGAAATACAATTTCTAAAATGAGACCACAGAGAATCTGATTGACAGGTAGTGGGAGGATTTTTATTCCCATGAAAAGATTGATATGCAGCAATTTGATCATTTTCTCCTTGTGGTTCTTCAATCAAAAAGAGGAGCCAAACATTGATTTAATTAGGATGCATCATGAGTGATTCATGAACTCATAAGGTTTTTCACTCTTTTGCAGAAAATGAAATAATTAACCTAAGTAAATAAATAAATATAAATAAATAAACAAATGTGATAAATAAACTACTTGATAGCCTGTTTTCTTGGTATCACTAAATCTCTTTAATTCTTGGATTTTCCAGTCTGTAGTCAAATGCTCTACTAGAAAGTGATATCCCCTCTGCTTGTGATTTCATTCTGAAAAAATAAATACCTTATAAGAGAATGAAAAGCAATATTTCACATTGATTAATTTATGACTCTGCAAAGAAAAATATAAACTTACAAAGCAACATTAAAAACACATGAAATGAATTTGGTTGACATCAATGGGACAGATTAACCCTTAAAGAGATCACAACAAATATGCATTGATTATTTGTGTTAATCTATGTACACTACAAATATATGAAAAGTAAGTAACTGTTATAGAAAAAACAAAATTTAATTAATTATATTCTCTATATCCCAGTGGAAGAACCAAATATTAACAGTAGTTTAAAATAAAAATGTAAAAAATAGTAGTAAAAATAAAAAATTATTTTATGTTCCATGTTACACTATGCACATCATTAATCAACATTGTATTTGAAATAAAAAGAATTTTATTGACTATAACCTGTAGGTTCAACACTTCTTTGAATGGTGTTTTAATAAAACAACAAAAAGCATATTCACCAAATATCTTACAAGTATTTTACAATAATTAACTCAATTAGTAGCACAAAATAACACTTAAACTTATTGCTGAATAATTACTGGTGTATCTACTCTAGACATGAGATCACTTTGGCAATGTACTTAGAAGTTTCATTTATTTAATTTACTTACTATTCTCTGGGAGTATGTAATTTTATGCTTATTGCCTGACCTAGCTGGCAGGGGGAGTTTACATAGAGTTTAAGACCTAGGAGAAATGCTCCCTTAAACAAACAAGCAGAACATTGTAATTAGCCACTTTAACTTCTGTTGACCAACAGAACATTTAATTTTGTACTCACAATTTCATCAGAGTAGCAGGACAAGTGTGGTGTTCCTGGGACATGAGAACTACTGCATCTTATGAACTGGTGCTCCACCAAGTCTTCAGATGCTCTATATTAATTTGGTATTTTTGAGAAAGACAAACTTTGTAACATGAATTATAGTTTATAAGGCAGTTCTGAACTTGACCCACACTACCTTCACCTGTATACCATTGTTCAGAATCCATTCTTAGGGCTACAACTATATATCTAAAGAAATATTCGAAGGAGATATACATGCCCCCTTTAAATATTTTGAAACAGTCTATGGGGGTAAAATCTGACAAACAACTTTAGCCTGTGATTTGGTCTTATGGAGTCTAAAAAAATGCTCCAAGCAGTCATATATCAGCATGCATCATTGAGCGGGAGACTTCTCAGAAACTGAATTTGGTAGCGAGTAACAGTCCACAGTGAAAGAAGGTGGGGGGAAAAGAGGCTGCTGAGAGTAAATCAGCAGCAGTGGCAGTGCAGCTTCTCAGGATATGAATCTGTCTTTTCACTTTGGGAATTGATTGGCAGCTGGCTGGGGTGGGAGAGAATGTTCCACTTCATGAAGAATTAAGAACTGAGTGTAAAATGGGTTAAATGGGGCGAGGGGAGTAACAGATGGGGGTTCGAGAGTAAAGGCCTATAAAACAACTTGTAAAGTGGTAAGCAAAGGGGGTAAAAGGGGCTATATGCAACAGGGGGAAGGAAAATATACAACATAAACATTATGTATATTACAGACTAACATTAGCCATACATTGAGATGGCCAACACATAGACTCATGTGTACACATAGACACTGAGAATTGATCTGTGGGTCATTTGAAAAGCACACCCAGGTAAAATGAGACAGAACACTTAAAAATTATAAATCTGTCAAGTCAGATGTAAAAATTTTTCATTTTCTAGTCCAATTATGATTGGTGAGGGCAAACGTTACTGAAGAAAGGTTTCATGGGTTAGATTGTGATGGTACATTCTTAAAACAATCATAATTTTTAAGTCTAGAAAATTAAGTGATATAGTAATGATCGCTGTAAAAGGAGTCTACACCATGAAGTATTATCAAGTGAGTCTTGAGTAACCTAAAAGCAATCTAAAATCATAAGCAATATGGTATAATGGTAAACTACCTAGAATAGGAAACAAGATTACTATAACATATTCAATGAATAAGGTCTGCAAAAGGAGTACATGGCATGCATTTGCATATTCCATTGCTACCTCTGGACATAAACATTAGATTATATTAGCAGGCATAATCAAGTAGAAAATGAATAGATTAGATTTTTTTTTTATTTTTGTGCCACACCTGTTAACACTCAGGGGTTACTACTGACTATGCTCTCAGAAATCTTTTCTGACTTGGGGTACCATATGGGACACCAGGGGATCAAACTGAGGTCCATCTTAGGTTAGCACATGAAAGGCAAACACCCTACTGCTTGCTTCTCTTAGGTTAGAATTTTTGTTCTGACACTATTATAATGAGCCCTGTCTTCTGAGTCTAACATAGTATAGCACTGCAATGTTGGGTGACAAACATATCTCTGTGGACACTGTGTACAACTGTACACAAAGATCAGGGTTATTATAAATATAGTAAAATTAAGACATTAAAACTACTTGTGCCCGGGAGATAGCATGGAGATAAGGCATTTGCCTTTCATGCAAAAGGTCATCGGTTCGAATTCCGGTGCCCCATATGGTCCCCCGTGCCTGCCTGCCAGGAGCAATTTCTGAGCATGGAGCCAGGAGGAACCCCTGAGCACTGCCAGATGTGACCCAAAAACCAAAAACCAAAATAAATAAATAAATAAAAATAAAAATAAAAAAAAATAAGGGGACCGGGCGGTGGCGCTGGAGATAAGGTACCTGCGCTAACCTAGGACGAACCACGGTTCGATCCCCCGGTTCCCCATATGGTCCCCCGTGCATGCCAGGAGTGACTTCTGAGCGCATAGCCAGGAGTAACCCCTGAGCGTCACCGGGTGTGACCCAAAAACCAAACAAACAAACAAAAAAAAACAAAACAAAAAAACACAAAAACTCCTTGTAGTGAGCATTATAGTGGGAGTCCAAACACTTCAAAACACATTCTGTACAATTTCTGTAAATAAAAGCACTAGAACATTATTATAGATATCTATAAAGATCAGTTGCTAGAACACCTGCTCAAGCTAAACAACTAAATTCATTCTTGACAAGACATTTTAATCCATTGACATTAAAGGAAACTATTGACAGAAAGGACTGTTGTGTCATAGAGTGAGGGTTCTTATTATAATTGGGGATTTGGCTTGTGTAATTGCTCTTTGAGTAGCTCATTAAGGGTCAGTCTGGTTAGCAAAAATATCGCAAGTTCTTTATTGTCTGAGAATGTTTTTAACCCTCTGTCCCATGTAATTGAGAGTTTTGCTGGGTAGTGGACTCTAGGTTGAAATTTTTTTTTAATTCAGTAGTGGTATATGTCATTCCATTCTTTTCTTGCCTGCATTGTTTCTAATGAAACATCTGGCTTGATTCTTATGTTGTTTCCTTAATACTTGACATTCTTTTTCTCCCTACTGCTTTAAAGAGTAGATCTTTCTCTTTGTTTTTGCCATTTGGATTACCAAATGTCTTAGTGCTTTCTGTTATGGTCTATTTTGTTTGGCAATCTTTTTGCCTTTGTATTTGTAGAGAAACCTCTTTCTCAAGGGTAGTATTATCTTTCTCAATACTTGTTCTTCCCCTTTCCCATTTTCTTCCCCTTCTGGATTTACTATAAATCGGAGATTATTTCTCCTGTCTTTGTTCATTCGGTACCTTACATTATTTTCCACAGTTTTGTCTCTCCTTTATTTTTGACTTCTTTATCCCAACTGGCTTGTAATTTGTCTTCAATTTCGTCTACGCAACTTGTGTAATTCTGCTTTCATCTCCACCTATGTAATTGTACAATTAGGGCTTGCTAACATGTTTAATAGTTCCTTCAGTCCCATTTTTATGAATTCTATCATCTTCTGAAGGAGTTCTTCTTTGAGTTGGTGGAATTGTTCATCTATAAATTTCTTATTTCACAGGCAAGTGACTCCTTGATTCTTATAGCTAAACCAGAAAGTGTTGATTTTAGGTCCTCTTCTATAAGGTTTGAGTGGATGTGGAGATTTGCCAGTATGTCTTTCCATATCCCAGACAGTAGATGTCTTCTTTAGATTCCCCATAGAACCTTTTCTTTAATGGTTTGGAGTGCTGGATTTCTCAGACTGTTGAAAGAAGTGTTTGATCCAATCTGCCAGGAGTCTATGATATAAATTAAAATGACTTTGCAGGGATACACTAGTGTCCAAGTGGTTTGAGAAAATGAGGACTTATGGGAAGGAAGGAAAGATGTTGGGAAAGACCCTAAAAGATAGTCCCTTTGGCATTTGGTAGAAGGGATTAAGGAATGAGATTCTCTATTCCCTCCCTGGCATCAACCTGGCAGATTCCAAAGGACAGATGAAAAGTGAAGGCATTGGAATCCAGAAAGAGATTGAGGGGGGAAATAACTTGTTGAACACAGCCAAATCACAGATTATTTGTGATAAAAAATATGAATAAATTTAATTTAATTTAAATTAAAATCAATTGCACTCCAAAAAATTCTTGAGACAAAAGAAATTAGGCCATGAGTTGAAAATAAAATGCAAAACATAGTAGATAAAGATTTGCATCCAAAATTGAACAGATATTTTAAATCTCTGCAATAAGAAAATAAAAATTCAACTATATAAGAGTAAAATATTTCACTAAAACATATAAATATAAAATAAGCCAGAGTAATCATTGTTAATTTTCTATAAACATTAGAAAACTGTCCTTTATAGATGATACTCAAGTAAATCTTCTCCAAAAGTTCTTCTCTAGAGTATAAGCATTCTACATTGAACCTACTGGGATCTGGCTCTTCAAGGAAAGTTTTTAGCATATATATTTTTGTTTATTCTCAGAAATAAAAAAGCCCAATAATTTGATATATAGTAGTGGTCTCTTAAGAAAAAAGTTCAGTACGTTCATAACTTCATTTTACCCCTAGAGAATAGAGGAGCAAAAAAAAAAAACTTTTTGAATCAAGTTTCCAAATAGTATCACTTTCCATTAAACTACAATAGATATGTGCAAAAGTTATACAGAAAGAAGAAACATGAAGTGATAGATTTGAATCTAATGATGTGCAAAGATGAGCTTTTATTTCAGAGCATGCACTTTTTTTTTCTTGGGCATATGCATTACTTACTAGTTTGACTAGTGTGCTATCTAATAGTTCATAGTAAGTTATTGACTCAGGCCACCATTGCCCTCTCAATAAAATGTCTTTTGAGATTTTAAAATTAAAATTTCAGATTGGGTTAAGATTGTGAGGCAAGATCTTTTGTTTGCACTGCACTACAAGAAAAGACATGTAGGGAGAAGGAGTGTGAAGACTAAATTCTCCTATAAGAATATGAACGTGGCATAAATAGGCATGGCTACATTGCAGGAGAGTCATAATGTATGCCAGTAAAACTATTTGTAAATAATTTCTTCAGTTATACAGTAATGACCTTAAAAGTCACTAGGGGGAGAATAAGGCCAAATATTGCTTAACCAGAATTCATTTTTAATTGACATATTATTGTAAATTTATTTCAAGAATATAAAAGTGTTTTAAAAATAAGTGCATAATATTCAAAAGAGATAAAATATGCTATTCAAATAGTTTTAAATTTTTATACTTATCTTTCACTCCCAAACCAAATATTCACCTAATAATATGAATGGAGGGGCAGAGTGATAGCACAACATAGCATTTAGCGTGCTTGCCTTGCATGCTGCCAACCTGAATTAGGTCACCAGAATCCATTGTCAAGTTGATTCCCAAGTGCAGAACTGGAGCAACCCATGAGTACCTCAGGTTCAATTTCAGTAAATAAAATGAAGGAAAATATACAAAAATTATATTGGGGCAGGAGAGATAACATAGCGGTAGAGCGTTTGCCTTGCATGCAGCAAATTCAGGACAGATGGTGGTTCTAATCCTGGCATCTCATATGGTCCCCAATGCCTGCCAGAAGCGGTTTCTTAGCTCAGAGTCAGGAATAACCCCTGAGCTCCGCTGGGTGTGACTTCCAAATAATAATAATGATAATAATAATAATAATAATAATAATAATAATAATAATAATAATAATAATAATAATTGACATTGCTCATTCTTGTTACTTTTTTAGGGTAAGTCTAATTGTTTTCCAGAAATCACTGTAATATTGAACAAATACAATGTCTTGTGTTTTTACTAAAGCACATTGATACACATATTGAAGCCATTAGTGTTATTAATCATAGGGAAATAACTTTAAATCTACGTTGTAAAGGAAAACTAAACTATAAATAAAGCTGGTTTGGAGAGAGAGTATAGCAGGTAAATTGATTTACTTGCACGTGGTCAACCTGGGTTCAATCCAGATAATTTGTATGAAATTGTTTCCTACCAGAATTGATCAATGATCATGAATTAGAAGTGCACAGCACTAATGGATGTATTTTTCCCACAAAGAAAGAAAACATATGAATAAGGCAAATAAATATCCTAAATATATTTATTCTAGAGAAGCATACTATGTTTCCTTAAAACATTTATAAAAAATTTTTGAATTTAGCATCCTCTCAAAAACAATAATATTTTCTTAAGGTTAAAACACCAAGTATTTAAAATGAAATTGTATTTAAACATTAGAGAACATAGCATTTTTTTGGTGTTTTTTTGGTTTCTGTTTTTT
The DNA here is from genome assembly GCA_004027635.1 of Crocidura indochinensis. Classification (NCBI taxonomy): domain Eukaryota; kingdom Metazoa; phylum Chordata; class Mammalia; order Eulipotyphla; family Soricidae; genus Crocidura; species Crocidura indochinensis. The sequence goes on from PVKC010007349.1 coordinate 8,652, forward strand.
TGTCACACCTGGTGACTTTCAGGGGTTACTTCTGGGTATGCGTCAGAAAACGCTCCTGTCTTTGGGAACCATAGGGAAGCTGGGAAATCTAACCTCAGTCCTTTCTAGGTTAGCACGTGCAAGGAAAATGTCCTACCTCAGAGTCACCACTCCAGCCCCAGAACATAACAATTTTTGCAAATAAAATGAGATATTGTTAAGATTGTCTGAATTTCAGTATGTTTCATTTCTATGTCATAGCAGAAAAAATCATGGATAATATAATCAGATAGTTTATTTTATTAAAATAAAATAACCTTTAACAATTATCATTAAATTCATCTCTTAAGGTCTTAATTTACTTGATTATTTCATAAAATTTTAATTTGCTCTTAAAAATATTTTGTTTTAAGTATCAGTAATTAATAGCAGATTTTTAAATATCACCAGTTTTTAAACAATTATAAAAAATGTCTATCTTTAGAAGAAAATATACATTTGAAGATGATTGTTTATGTAATATAAAATAATGTAAATATTTAAATTATAAATATTACATTATAAAATAATGTAAATATCCTTTGACATGTACTATGAGGGGACATTGTAGTCTAAACATTTTATTTTACTCATGAAAATATTCCTTTTTGTAAAATTTTCAGAAAGTCTTCCATATATATTTATATTTGTCTTATATATAATAGTATGAACATTTCATAGTGTGTGCAATTGCTTAATTACAATTCATAGGAAATACTTATATTTAGATACTTAAGTAAATATTACTGTGTTTTGCTTAATGCACATGTTTTCTTTATTTTTATTTAAACACCATAGTCACAAGGTTGTTCATAAATAGAGAGGTTTTATCTTTTAATGATAAATTGTTAATGATTGAATTACAGTCATATAATGTACAAGATGTACCTTAACTTAATGTAGATCATTTTTATTCATAAAGTCTCCCATTATTATCACAATAATGTTGTATCATGATACCAGATGATTAATGTAGCTCTCCACTATTTAATCAAAGTTGAACTACACATAAAAAATCCAATATTTTTCCAAAATTTCTAGAATGGAAAATAATAAAAAATAAGATAATGTATGAATCTACTTGAGTTTCCATATCAAAAGCTGTTTCTTATTGTGTTCTAACATAGCAGAGAAAAAAACTTTGGTGTCCCTTCAATGTCATTTTAAGGAATCATAGTCACTGGATGGGATATTTTTCATTGACGTTAGATTTTTCTGGTTCTATTTTTATTGTAGTCACATGGGCGATGGGTGGTCTGAAATGTCTGCTTTTAGTAAGACAGGAACCAATTCAGTACATACCAACACACTATGCCAATAAGCTTAATTCATTCTAATATTAATTTATCCTTAAAGCTGAAGTATTTTATTCTTTATAACCATCCTTGATTATTAGCATTACTTCACCTCTTACTCTCTTATCAGCTGTGCTGAGTTCACTTGCTGAATATTCTCAACAGAGAGCACTAAAGCAGTTTTCTTCTTTAGCTCAGACAAATTAGACCACGACAGAAAATTTAACATGTTAAATATTCTATAAAACAAATCCAAATTTGTACAGAGGCAAACACTAAGGAAAGTCACAACTGAATTTTTTTTGCTGCATGTGAATAATTCAGTATATTAAAATAGAAACATTTAAATTTCCTCAATCTACTCTCCCCCTAAGAGACTTTTAAAATCTATTATCTAGTTAGTTTAATGACTGATCTGGACAATTGCCTCTGTATTGAAGGTAGATTTCTATACTGCTGGAAATCCATTCTATGAGTAAGTAATTTTCAGTTGAGTATTGAGTGCACTGGACGCAACAAAACTAAACAATGTGCAATTTTAAAAAATAAAAAGACCCTCATGCTTTTGCTTAAATCATCTCATGGGACTTTTATTGTATGTTTTGAAAAAATAGCAGAAAATAATTGAAACAGTGAGTAGAGAGAGAGAGAGAGAGAGTACAATAAATACAATGAGTACGGTGCCTGCATTTGATCCCTTGTAATGCATTACTTGATCCCTGGTAATGAATTTGGTTCCTCAGGCTGCACTGGGAATGATCCCTGCTCACTGAAGCAGGATAGGCCCAAACAAATGTTGGGATTGGATCCAAAAAAAGTAAGTACACACTATATGTATACTACTAACTACTAACATGTACACTATATGTATACTACTAACCTACACTTCTTACTAGGTTCCCAGTAATGTCTATAATGAATAACACTATAGCTCTTATTAAAGTAATTTCACAAATGACTCCAAATTAATAAACTCAAAATCCACTTGCATTGTTTTTTCTGTGTGTGTGTATCTGTGTTTTTATTGTTTTTGTTTGTTTGTGGTTTTGAGTCACAGCCGGCAGCGCTCAGGGGTGTCTCCTGTCTTTAAGCTCAGAAATTGCTCCTGGCAGGCTCGGGGTACCATAAGGGATGCTGGGATTTGAACCACTGTCCTTCTGCATGCAAGGTAAATGACTTACCTCCATGCTATCTCTCCGGTCCCTTGCAATTTTTTAACCTCATCCTTTTTTAATATTTCCAATTTCAGTGAGTTATGTCATCAAATGAACAACTATATTTACCACTCTCAAATTAGTTTTATTTTTACTCCATTCTGAGATATCAACATGAATACAAAAACTGTAATTAATTCCACTCTTCTCAATTGTCTCTCTCTCTGTACCATAAAAACCCTCACCAAAGCTTTACCTATTTCTAAATGTAAACAAAGTCCTGCTTTTGACTAGAATTGGATATTTAATTACTAGACTGAAACAACTTTAGGGTTTAAAGATTGAAATTACTGTTGTCTTCTTTACAGATTTTTAGTATTATTAATAATATTAATGAGATAGATCAGTCATTTTTATTCTCAAACTATTTATATTATTCTCTTCATTTTCCTATAATCCTTGTATTTCTTATTAATGTACCGGTATCTCATTCTTACATGATGTGAAATAGAATAGAGCTTACCTTTCTTATTAGTTATTTTTCAAAGAAACTTTGCTTTAACTAATACTTTTTAAAATCAAACATTGAGACCACACAAATTCTGTGTCCATATATGTGTTCTGTTGATATAAAAAATCTAATAACCTGTGTAATAATATGAACATTTTTCTCTGCACTTTATGTTTTTGAAAATGTAGAATGATATTGATTTTACAATGCATTGAACATTAAAAAAATTGTCACCCTAGTTGTAGATATAATGATATAAAATTTACATTTTTCCCAAATTAGAAAATTGTAATACTTATTATGCACCTCAATATTTTGGTGTTTAATACTTTATTCCCATTTCATCACCCATGGAAAAGTTAAGAAAAATTAAAATTTTCAATGGTACTTGTTTAATATTGGAAGCATACTTTACATTTTAACCATGGTTCTGAATTGTAAGTTCAGAACTCCAATTACTGTTCAATGTCTGTCATTTGAATATAACTATAAGTTGAGAAGGACTCAAAATGAGCATCAACTTTATGGAATCAGAATAAATTATCTTTTAAAAATCTATTAAGTGAGAAAAAGTGGAACCCTGCTATTTTGGAGGGGGGTTATTCAACTCCATGTTGTGCTGACACTTGCAGCAACTGGCTAATTCAATTTAATATCTCCAAAGAATGCTGTGTTGGCCTAGAACTGCAACCAGAACCTTCATAAAATAACCTGGTAGAATGGGCATATGTAGACATATGCAAGACATGCCTGCACATTATTTATCCCATTTCTACAACCCATTTTATATTTATTTTTTAAAAATTAATTATTGTTCAATTCATAATGCATGGAACAAGAGATAGATATGTATTAAGGCACTTGTCTTGCATATGATCAAGCACAGTTCAAGCCATAGCACTTAAGATGTTTCCCTGAATACTAATCAAAATAACCCTAGACACCACTGTGACCCAACTCCAAAAAAATAAGAAAACAACCAATAGAAACTCAGATTTTAATGGAAAATTCAGAATTGAAATGTTATTAAAATTGTATTATATGCTGCATTTAAATATAGTTTTTAATTATAATTAATATGTTGATCATATGTAACCATATAAAACACTATACTATACTATGTTAAAAGCCAGGATAAAATTTTTATTTTACAATAATTTACAAATTATTATATTTTCAATGTTAGGTTGAAAAGTAACAAATACAAAAAAAACAAGCACAAATATGCAATTTAAAAAATCAGAGTGAATATATTGTTACCTGCCTATTTTTGAACAGTTAGAAATAAAAAGCTTTTCAAATAAAATTATTATCTTTATTAATTATATATCAAACTTTTCCATATACAATCTATACTGAGCTTTCTCAAATAGTCTAGTCTGATAATGTTACACTGGGCATATTTTAATAGAAAACAGCATGATATCAAAGGTAGATTACAACTCACTGACAGATTAATACATCTCTGTAAAACAGTTACTCACACATGATTTCTCCCAGAGAGTAGCCATCCCAAAGTTCCAAAGTCATTGGAAGTGACAGGTTGCATAGCTAATAAAAACAGTTAGCAAGTATGACTATGATGCCAGGGGGGAGTACATGTGGTGAATATTACTGAATTTGAATCACCAGGTAATATTCAAAATCCCTAAAGAATTTTCCACAATCCTTACATACATTTGGATTAATAGTCCAATTTCCTGCTTTAGTTCAGATAATTTATTCTAGAATTGTCCTATCTCCCTGCTTTGCCAATTAGTTGAAAGAATGGTATATCTAAAAATGCATCAGTTTTTATTTCAGTGAGATGGCTGCTATATAGCTTGGTGTAAGCATTAGCCAAGTATTAGCATTAACTAGCTTAGGAGCATTGATTTAGAAACATATGCCATAGGTTATTGGAGAAAGAAAACAAAGTATTTGTTAGACAATAGACAATGGGCATAATTCTGAGTATCTCTTTCATTTTTGACACTTTGCTTCCTTGTCCCAATAGTTTTAATCTAGGAGAAATATTACAATATGTTGCACACAATATACATACAAAAACATAGATAACATCTGAAATTTTAGCCTTGTCCATGAGAAAAAGGGATGGATTCTTTATTTTCAACTCTCCAGAGGTTGAGGACAATTTAATAAATCTATTGATTCTTGAAGCATTTATAGAGTGAATTTAGTTCTCATACCTTCAAACTCATTAATGAGACCTTGATAATAAAATTAAAAATGTGATAGTGAAACACTTTCATTTTATTTTTTATTATTATAGAAAACAATAGTCAATGTGGAATGGTTCCCAAAACAAACCAACAAAAAACTCATCAATAAATAAGTAGTTTAACATTTTTAAGCCTTCAATGTATATAGTACATTCATAGATATTAACTATATAATTCCAACTGCCATGGTGATTTTAATAAATATTTCTAAATCTTGTACCTTTTTATTAACTGAAATTAAGAGACCTTTCTTAATGTATACTTAAACTTATTTATAAAAACCCACAGTTTACAACTATGAAAGACTTCTAATTCACAATCTTCTCAATAGTCTTTTGAAAAAAAATACACAGTTAACAGCATATGTTAAGTTGCAAGATTAAATACTTTTCACTATGATTTAAAAAAATCAATAAAAAATGCCCTTTCACTCCAATTTCAATTCAATATTGTTCTGTAGTACCCACTACGTTAAATAAGAATAAGACATCAAAATTGGAAAGGAAAAACTGTTGTCTGCATACAGATGAAATGACATTGTATGTCAATTATTCCAATGATGTTACACAAGAAACAAAGGAAGATAAAAACAGAAAGCAACTATTAAAATAATTAACTAGTTGATAGCATCTATAGGCTATAAATATCTATTACACATTACAAAACAATTTTTATAATGCACAGGTTTATAAAATAATTGGAATATAACTAGCAAAAAGAATTATACTTAGATTAAAATAACAGAAAGATATAAATATATAGGTATAACTTGAAAAATTAGATGAAATCATATATTGCAAACTAAAGAGCTGATATATCTTTAAAATTTAAAACAAAGTGAAGCTAGCCCACACTCATAGCTTGAAATTTTTAATTTAATAATCCAATTAACCCACAGATTCACACAGTTAATACCAAGGATAAAGAAGTTTTGTTTGTTTGTTTTTTACTTTACAGAAATAATAGGAATTGGGGCCAGAGAGATAGAATGGAGGTAGGGCATTTGCCTTGCATGCAAAAGGACTGTGGTTAGATCCAGGCATTCCATATGGTCCCCTGAGCCTGCCAGGAGTGATTTCTGAGCGTAGAGTCAAGGTAACCCCTGAGTGCTGCTGGGTGTGACCCCCACAAAAAATAATAGGAATCTTCTAACATTTTGGGGTAGAGATATATTTAGGTGCTATAATAAGTGTAAAGGATGTGTGGAATTTTGTGAGTGATCTTGACAATACAAAACAAAACAAAGTAAATCAGAACAAAATAAATAAAAATATCTAAAATTCAAATAGAAATTCAAAAATATTCAAAAATTAGATTCAACCCAAATCAGCAAAGCAGAATGTCGATGATAGAACTCTTTGGGAAAGCACTTACCAAACCAATAATGAAAAATAATTATGTGGTGGACATGTTAAGTTAAAAATGAGTCTCAAAGCATAATGATCAATACTATTTAAATACTAAAAAGATTGGTATCTAGATTAAAGACAGAGAATAAGTCTGGAGCTAAATTTTATAGTGTATGGTCACCTCTTTTGAAGGAGGGTAAAATAATTCAATCTAAATACAAAAGTGGTTCTCTCCCTCTTCTCTGTTGAGCCAGTCTACGAACCAGGACCCGCACCGGTAAGATGACCCACCTGACCCACCTGGGGCCAATCGAGCTGTGTGATTGGGAACCCAGAGACTTAACACCAGTCATGTGCTCTGCCTCTTCTCTCCCTCTTCTCTGCTGAGTCGGCCTACGAACCACAAGGACTGTAAAGAGGTTACTGTAAGAGGTCCTGGAGAGCCAGGACCCATACCCAAAAAGCACGGCCACCGCTTACCTTGAAACCCCTGAATTCCATTACTGCACATTGTAAGAAGCAATCTAAACAAAAATAAATAAATAAAAAGGTTCTCGGCTGGCAAAAAATAAATAAATAAATATATACAAAAGTGGCAGTTGAGGATATTATAAATTGTATTGAAAAGTAGATTACAAATAAAAATCAACAAATGTGAAATCCCAGGAAAATATATGTGGTATTTTTGTTTTGCTGGATTTTTAAACTTTTGTATAATAAAAATGTTATTTTAAAATAAAGAAAAAAATACAAAAGTTGCATTATCAACAAATAGTGCAGATACTAATGTTTTAGATCTCTTATTTGTGTGTGTGTGTGTGTGTGGCTTTTGGCTCACACCCGGCAGCGCTCAGGGGTTACTCCTGGCTCCATGCTCAGAAATTGCTCCTGGCAGGCACGGGGGACCATATGGGGCACCAGGATTCGAACCCGATGACCTTTTGCATGAAAAGCAAATGCCTTACCTCCATGCTATCTCCCGGGCCCCATGTTTTATCTTATAGGATAGATTTGCTAATGTAACTATATTATGTCAAAAATTACTGTAAAATAAATTGCAAATCTAATTGTCTAAATGAAAATTAAAAATTCTCTAAATGTAAATTCTAGTTTAGCATTTTTTTTAGTTTAGCATTTTAAACTTTGAGTTAGATGACAAAATACAAAAGTATAGATCATATTCTTGTTTTAAGTTTACTGGAGAGTATATCAATAGTAAAATGAAAACCACCACTGAGCAAGAAGACATCATTACCAAGGACTTATAAATTTAGATGGAAACTGTTTCCCAAATATCTCAAGGACTCTTAGAACTGAAAATTAAGAAGGCAAACAATAATATGAATAGTAATTTTTCCAGATAACAAAAAACTTATTGTTATGTAAAATAAAAAACACAAAACAGTATTGATAATAGGATTGAACAAATTATGTTACAGTAAAATATCATGCTATACCCTATTTGACTATAATAAAAGAGACCATATCAACTGCTAGTTAAGATTCTGTGAAACTGTGCTGTCATAATCTACTCCTGGGGTAAAAGATTGGGGTAGTGATATTAAAATAAATTAATTATTGAAATTTTTCAAGATATAAATATAGAGTTCTTATAAGAATAAAAAATTATAGGTATTTCTACCTTGAAATTTAAGAAAACTTGGGGCCGGGTGGTGGCGCTGGAGGTAAGGTGCCTACCTTGCCACGCTAGCCTTGGACGGACCACGGTTCGATACCCCGTGCCCCATATGGTCCCCCAGGCCAGGGACGACTTCAATTTAAGAAAACTTGAAAACATGCCCATACCAAATCTTTGGGTTTTTTTTGTTTGTTTGTTTGTTTTGTTTTTGTTTTTTTTTTGGTTTTTGGGTCACACCCGGCAGTGCTCAGGGGTTACTCCTGGCTCCATGCTCAGAAATTGCTCCTGGCAGGCACGGGGGACCATATGGGGCACTGGGATTCGAACCGATGACCTTTTGCATGAAAGGTAAATGCCTTACCTCCATGCTATCTCCCGGGCCCCAACCAAATCTTGTATATTAATATCCATGTTGTATCATATGAGTAAAAACATAAAAACACATATATCTCCCAATTAATAAATGAAAAAAGGTTTGCATATGATATATATATATATGTATATATAAAACATGAGTCTATTTATATGGACTATCTAGAATTACCATATTTCTAGATTGAAAGTCGAATCAGCTTTTTGGTGAAAGAGATGTTTTGGTAATTACTAATGATACTTATCTTAAAATACTACGAACTTCTTTTATTTTTTTTCTCCACAACGCTTTTCAATTATTCATTCCTTTATGTTGTGCTCCATGTTTCATAAATGTATTCGAATACATGAGCATGTAAGAAAATGTGAATTACTCATTGTCAACCTCAGACTTTTCTGTCAGTCTTGATTCTGCTCAATTTAACAGTGGTCTTGCACACAGTCAATCTCTGTGTCTCATCTCCAGACTTCACAGGGTACCAGGGATTTCTCATCTTGCATCTCCTCTTTCCAATCATCATTTCTTTTTGCCTGTGTAGCAAAGACTTCCTATGATTTCTAAGATGCCACTTAGGGTATATAATTAATGGTGAGGCTTGGTTGAAACACCATGGGAGCTCCTTTCTCTCTGCTGTGTCTCCTGAACTCATAATCCACACAGGGTCTAATAGTAATACATGCACAGGGAGAATCATATCAAGAAAGAATGTGACATTAAGTCCTAATATGTTTCTTCAAAAATATTCCACGTTCAGTATTTGGGATTTTAGTTCCTGGAGCATGCCATAGTTTCTCATGTAGGATAAGTTTTTATATTTTGAAAAGAAAAAGACTTAACTTTCAATTTCCAAAACTTTGAACATACATGTATTTCTGATATTAACTCATTAAACACAGTAGGTAAACATATAAGCTCATGTGTGAATTGTACAATTTCATTCTCAAAATAAGTATAAAAACATGAGCAGAGAGATTCAAAGTGTACTGGATCAAAAAAATAAAGTCAATTCTGAAATTTTCTTTTAAAATTGATAATAATTTATGTATGTACATATACTATGCTATGCAAAGTTTTGCCTGAGTACCTCTGTAAGCAGGTATCAGTAGTTCACTTTATTGCATCAATGATTTGGAGCTTTCCTCGACTATTTAAATATATTAAGTAATTAAAATATTGCAAATGATAAAAGTTTTTTTTTATCAATTAACTATTTGAAGATCCTGAATTATTTGTGTTTATCAAGGTTACAAAACCATGGTAAATTTTATTAACAAATAAAGTAGGTGCTATTTTATTTTTATTAACAAATAAAGTAGGTGCTATTTTAATTCCTTCTTCTCTTTTGGGTAATAACTGTCATCAAACACTCTGGTTATCTCAAAGCACTGGCATTACAGATGTTCCAATTATTAAAATTTATTTGAAGATCTTATTTTGGATGTATAACACTTATGAGGAAAATAAACAGGTACCAGAGAATGAGAATTGAAAAATTGCTCTCCAGTTATAAGCTCTCTGATCTAGTTTGAAACATACAAGTATGTGTTAAGTATTGAGACAAAAACAGCATTTAAACTATTTATAAATCTGTTATATATTACAATGTATAGTATAAATATGTATGGAAAATAAATAAATGGAGGCTCTGACAGAGACGTGAAGAATCAGTATATACCCACAAATTATAATAATCTAGTTATTCAAACATTTGCTCACCTAGAATATACATCTAACTGAACATGTCTTCCAAATAAAAATTAAATGCATTATTTACTAATGGTAACACTCACATGTGTCTTCTATAGGGAGAAGAAAAGTGAAAATAGAGACAATCTTGGACAGGCATGTAAATTGCAAAACATAAAAATGAAGAATATAAAAAAAATGAGTACCTAATCAAAGAATAGGATATTTTATTCTAAAATAAGCAAATATGTATATAATAAATAATGAAAATATATAGACTGTAAAGGGAAGAACTGCTAATCAAACATAGATATAGTTATATTTATTATAATCAGTATTGAGTTATAAGAATAATAAACATCATAAACTTTTGTAGATGTAGAGCATATAATTAGGTAAGTATAATATCTAAATCTAAAATAAAAAAATCTGAAATATATACTACTTCATAAAGGTTGAAAAGGGGCTGGAGCCAGATTACAGAAAGTAACACAGTTGATTTACATTTGGCTGAACTAAGTTTAATCCCTAGTACCACCACACATGTTTTTCAGAGTTTCCACATCCCCTCTAGGACCTGAACACATAACATTTTGTAGGACACTGTCTTATGTGACCTAAGAAATATAAAATCAGAACCAATAAAAAAACTTACAAAGGGGGTCCGGGAGATAGCATGGAGGTAAGGCGTTTGCCTTTCATGCAAAAGGTCATCGGTTCGAATCCCGGTGCCCCATATGGTCCCCTGTGCCTGCCAGGAGCAATTTCTGAGCATGGAGCCAGGAGTATCCCCTGAGCACTGCGGGGTGTGACCCAAAAACCAAAAACAAACAACAACAACAACAAAAAAAACGTACAAAGGTTGCAGATAAGATAATTAAAAAAATATACGAATACTCTATACAATTGAACTAAAGAAAAGTCAATAGGACTAAATTAATCTATACCAAAGTAGAATTTAAATATATTTAGAAATTAACATTGTTAAAGAAAAGAAGGGAAATTTAAAAGACATATTTTTGATTCACCAAAAGTAGATAAAAACGATGTTTGTCTGCTCTCTATTATATGCTCCCAAATTTATTTGGTTTACCACTCTCTTTCAGAAAAGCATCACTTAGAATACCTCTAGGAATTGACCTTCTTTGAAAGAACAAGCAGAAAGATTCCCAACAGTTGTTTACAAGAATATTAGACCACTTGAATGATTTTAGCACCCCAGATTCCTCACCTTGTCCAATG
>PVKC010007350.1:0-23429 GCA_004027635.1 Crocidura indochinensis
AACCAACTATATAACTATTAAAACCAAGTGTGGATGTGACTCTTTTATTTGTTTGTTTTTGTTTTTGGGTCACACCCAGCAGCACTCAGGGGTTACTTCTGGCTCAATGCTCAGAAATCGCTCCTGGCAGGCTCAGGGGACCATATGGGATGCCGGGATTCGAACCTCCGACCTTCTGCATACAAGGCAAACACCTTATCTCCATGCTATCTCTCCAGCCCCCGCGTATGTGACTCAATCATTACAACAACAAAGAGGAAAAATAAAATGAAAGATTTTTTTTTTTTTTTGAGTCACACCTGGTGGCACTTGTGTTACTTCTGACTCTGCACTCAGAAATTGCTCCTGGCAAGCAAGGGGGACCATATGGGATGCTGGGATTCAAGCCACAATTCCTCCTGGATTGGCTGCATGCAAGGCAAATGCCCTACTGCTGTGCTAACTCTTGGGCCCAATATCAAAGGTTTTGCTATGTCAAATACTTGAAGTTGTTTCTTTGACAAAATATTCTCAATCAATAATGTCACTCTCCAACGTAACATTCAGAAACTGAGAATATTCACAGAGAATGAAGAGATGTCTTTGGTTCCAAAGAAGCACCAAACTACTTGTCCAGAAGTCTATGGCTTTAGGGGCTTCTCCTTTTAATGGTGAAAGTATTTCAACGTGAAAGTGAGTCACTTTACACATAGAAATGAAAGTATTATAAGTATTCTCAACTGCAGATATGTATACAACTTCAACATACTAACACTAGTTTATAATGTTAATAATTAACAGTATCAAAAAAATTAACAGTATCTGGGAGGTGTAACTAGTTCACCTTAAAGAATGTCTAACTATATACAATAACTCACTGATTTAAATCATATTATCATGACACATTCATCTGTTGAAAGTGTTGATCGAGAGGGCAGAGATTTTGAATAATTTGGTTTTAGATTAAGACAGAACACAGAGATTTTCTATAATCCATTCATTTTCATTCTGCGATATTTGAAGGGGAAGAGTCAATTAAAATAACACAAAAAATTCTCATATCATGCACAAGTTATAGTAACTAAACACATTCTTCATACTGTTATAAATATGGCAATAAAGAACTCCCATAATATTTTGTTTTCCTTGAAAAAAAATCCTCATCCTTCAAAATTATGGAGGTTCTCAGGGAGAGGGCTTAGTATGTGAATATTGGTTAACATATAATTTTATGAAAAAATTCATTGTAATTCACACAAATAGTTTATTTTGGGGGGTCACATCCATCAGTGTCCATGGGTTACTCTTGACTTTATACTCAGGAATTACTTCTGGTAGGAATCGGGGGTCCATGTGGGATGCCGATGACTGAACCAGGGTTATCTGTGTGAAAGGCAAACACCCTATCTGCTGTTCTATCTCTCTGGTCCTTCACACAAATAGTTTAGACTCTAAAAGTCTCATGTGTTTTCTAATTTTATTAATTACATCTATCTGAAATCTTAGACCTTCAGTTTTTTAAAATTTAGTTTAGTTTTTTTTTTTTTGGATCACATGGCAGTGCTTTCGGGACTACATGTGCTTAGCCCTGTGAGCTCTCTCTCTCTCTGGCTCTAATATTTAAGAAATCCATTCTTAATGCAAAACCAAATATCCAAGACATCTGAAGTTTCTTTAGCAGTTCAAGTGCTGTAAGTAGGTTCTACTTACTTACAGTACAACAAATACACACAGTGAGGCTTGGAAAGGCCTCATGATTTATAAAAAGAGGAGAGACTGTCTTCTGACAAACCTTGAAGGACCAGTGTATTTATCACTTGTCTTGAGACAGAAAACATTAAACATGTGTCGCTTGGGTCCATATTTTTTAAAAAAGGAATAACAAGAGCTGAAGAGATAAGCTCAAAGCATGCTTTGTATGCAGGAGACTCAAGTTTGATTACCAACACCTTGTAGTCTCCTAAACATCACTGGGAGTGACATGAGTAATACCATGTGTGACCTAAAAAATATAATCAAGGGGCCAGAGCAATAGTACAGAAGGTAGGATATTTGCCTTGCACATTGCTTACTTGGATTCGCTCTCTGACATCCCATACAGTCCCCTGAGCACCACCAAGAGTAATTTCTGAATGCAGAGCCAGGAGTAACCCCGGAGAACCACTGGGTGTGGCCCCAAAACAAGCAATAAAAGAAATATAATTTAAAAATATGTGTTAATCTGAAGAACTGTTTTTGTTGTTTGTGGTGGTTGTGGTGTCAGGGATCAAACCAAAGCCTCACAAAAACAAGGCAAGAGTTCTACCACTGAGTCACATTCCTGGCCCTGGACTATGATAAGATTATGATGATAAAATTATGGAGAAAAGGAGAGAAAAGAGCATTGCCTGACTTTGAAATCTCTTTTTAGCTGGGTTGCCTACTACCTATCCACAGTACTATCTATCCACCCAAAGTCCACTTTGTGAAACATCGATTTGGACTTGCCTCATTTCTGCTTGAAATCATTCATGATTCTTTGTTATGTAAAGGATAAAATTCAAACACCTCAACACATAACATAAAAATATACCACTCTACTTCCAGTTTCTTTTCTCCGCCCACCCCAATTACCCCATGCCTCCCAGTGGTTCAGCAACAATTATTTACAGACTTTTCCTTCTGGCCATTCCTCAAACTCCTCACCAAAGGCCTCTGCTGTGCTGTTTTTCCTATTTGAAAGGCCTCTCTCTAGCTGCATTTTCTGAGAAGTGCTCTTTGAAGACTCAGTTCAAAGATCACATCTCTGCATCTCTCTCTGTGTCTCCTAGGTAGGAGTAGAAAATCTTCTTCTCTGCTCTAATTTACTTTACTTTAATTTTTTTTGGTTTTTGGGCCACAACCAGATCTATGCTCAGGAATTGCTCCTGGCAAGCTCAGGGGACCATATGGGATGCAAGGGCTTGAACCTGGGTCTGCCCAGGTAGGCCCGATGCAAGGCAAATGCCCTTTTGCTGTGCTATCACTCCAGCCCCTCCAATTTAATTTTTTTATGGGCCATTATTACAACACAGTCTTGGCTCCCAGGAACCCATTCCCAAGATACCCCTCACACACATACATTCTTGGTTCTTGTTTTACTTATTTATTTATTTATTTTGATTTTGGGCCACACCTGGCGGTGCTCAGAGGTTACTCCTGGCTCTCTGCTCAGAATTCACTCCTGGGAGGCTCAGAAGACCATATGGGATGCTGGGATTTGAACCATGGTTTGGTCCTGGGTTGACTGCTTGCAAGGCAAACACCCTACCACTGTGCTATCTCTCTGGCCCCAACTCTTGCTTCTTGTTTTAGGCTTACACTAGACCTTAGTTATGTTGTAAAGCTGCTAGAAATCTCAAACAAGAAAACAAGAAAAGGGGCCATCCCTGAGGAAATGAAAATGGCTGTAGATTTGGGAAGAAGGCTGGAAGAAGGAGAGTCCTAATGGGGAAGGAGGACAAAATTTACTTTGCATTCATAAGGAATCAGATGGAAAAAAGTTTCCTAGTGCCTAGGCTGAAATGGGGGGACCTAAGAAGAATTTCACACAACTATGCACCTTGGGCACAGGCCAGTACTGCAGCATCACCTAGAGAAGAGGAGTAAGGAATGCAGCAGAAAGCAGACTCTGGCAACAGCTGAAATCCATCAAAGGACTAGGCTGACTTTTGTCAAACTGACATGGGATTAAGAAGGATCCTCTCCTGATGCAGCAGTGACAACACAGTGAGTAGAGCACTTGCCTTATGTGTGGTTGACCCAAGTTTGATTCCTGGCATCCCATATGTTCCGAGTCCCCGCCAGGAGTGATCTCTGAACATAGCCCCAAAAGTAAGCTCTGAGCACTTCTGGATATAGTCCCCAGACAATCAAACAAACAACAAACAACAACAAAAAAAGGATCCTAAAATGTACATAGTAAATTCTGAGGAGTATAAGCTAATTTTAACAGTTCTTTTTTTTTTTTTTTTTGGGTGGGGGGAGTCACACTCGAAGTGCTCAGGTCTTACTTCTTACTCTTCACTTAGGAATCACTAATGGGGGAACCATATGGGGTACCAGGGATTGAACTCGGGTCAGTAGTGTGCAAGGCAAATACCCTGCATGCTGTACGATCTCTCAGCTTCCAAATTCTTAATTTCTTGAAAACTGAAGAAAAATGACCAATGATACATGTGATTCTTTTCACATGAGCAGAATAACACATTATTTGTCTACATCTCCAATTGCTTCTTGAAATCTGTGATGTTAAGCAAAAAATGACATAGAGTGATGTTATTTGAAGACTTGCTATACTAGTTTCTCTCATATCACAGTGAGCATATGACAATTATTTTTTGATAATACTGGGATTGACTCCAGGATTCCTTGTCTTTAAGACCTATTTCTCTACTACTGAGCCACATGTCTGGCCCCCTGAGGTTAAATGTTCATTCAACCTCAATGGGATTTTGTGGTTTCAGAAGGCCACATGAGAGTGAATATTTGTTAGTAAAATCATTTTGCCCAAGCCACAAACAGTAATTTTTGTTCTGCTCTCTATCTGCTGTATAATTTCTCAGAACTGGTAACTAATGGAAGTCTGTTTAGAAATGGAAAGAAAGGAAGCTGTAGGCAAGGCACCAGGAGAAGTGTGAAGAGAAGTCAGAATGAATGACAGTACTGAGAATTGTAGTAAGGGAAATACAGAGGATCTTGGAAAGAAATTTGGAAAAAATGTCATGAAGTTCATTTGGAGTGAAATACATTTCTGAGTCTTGTTTCGTCTTGAGATATGAATTTTCATCATGTGATCCTTCTATGTTATGGAATGGCCAAAGCATAGGATTCAGAGGAAGTCATAAATGGACAAAGGAACAAGTCAAACTCCAACAGTGACTACTCACCAGAAAAGAGCTATGGATAGCCATTTTTTTTTTTTTTTGGTGATTGTGCCATACCTGGTGGCATTCAAAGGTTTCTCTTAGCTCTGAGCTCAGAAATTGCTTCTGGCAAGCTGGCTTGGGGACCATTAGGGATGGCAGGGATCAAACCTGGGTTGGTCACATGCAAGGCAAACTTTGCCTTACCTGCTGTACTCTCACTCTAGCCCCATGTTGATAGCTCTTTCTATGCAATAGAGTTCGAATGACTGAGAACTTGGCCTCTTCTGAGTGTGCTTTCCCCAGACATATTATTTCATTTTCCCCAAAACTGGTGTTTTCCTCTGAACTTCCACAGGTGCATTCATTGGCATCTCAACACAACCTGCATACCTGAACATTTCCTACTGTTCACAGTGACAGGTCTGTGGGGAGAGCAGGCCAGAGTCCAGGGATCTCTATTGCGGCTCTACTCCCAACAAAAAGAGTTCAGGGAGAAATCAAAGGGTAAGAATTTTTGCCTTCTCTGTGTGTCTCTGGCAAAAGACAGTCTGATATCAACAGAGCACTGCTTGGAGAAAACTTTTTAAAGCAAACAAAGCAGAAAATAAAAAAGAAGACTCAGGAACTAATTATTGTGATTCTCTGGGGGTATTTCAGGGTGGGTGATCTAATGAGAACTCTCACACCCCATCAGGAAGAACTTGATGGGAATGCAATGATCTTCGCAATGTGGCTTTGACCTGCCATAGATCATCTACTGGACCAAGTGCCACTCCCAACAGACCTCACCCCCAGAGAGCTCTCTGAGTGCCTCTCTGCAGCAGTATGGAACTGGAGAAACAGTATAGCTATGATAAGGTATCTTTAGGCAAAAATTGCCATTTTTCCTTTGGAGTCACACATTTAAGATGTCAAATATGTATTTCTTCTGTTTAAATCTGAGGAAAATCCTGCAAGTTTGAAGTTGGTCAAACTTCTCGAGGAAAAAAAAATTGAGAGCGTGGAAAATGAGGGTGATGTTTCTAGACCCAAAAGTTTTGAACCAAATCTCCCAGTCCGTAATTGCAAAATAAAAACACTAAATCTCAATATCTATTTTGCACAGCTCATTAGCTAAGGGATCACACTCAGCAAACGGAAAAGGAAAAAATAAAAAGATGAAGAAAGAAAAGGAAATACAATTTGGAAAGTTTTGAGGGAAAGCTGTCCTTCTCGAGGATGGAAGCTGGGGGTTTGTTGCAGTAGTCAGGGGGCATCTGTCTGTCTGTCTTTAGTCCTAATTAAGAAAGTAGCAAGTTATCTGGAGGCAAAAAGCATCTTTTGTTAGAGTTGTGGGAGAGAACGAGAACATTCCTTTCCCCGCTGAGCATTATGAACATTACGGCAGGCACTCGACCTGCTCTGCTGCTGGGACAACATGATTTACAACGTGAAAAGGAAAAACCTAAATCACCAAGTAATGAAAACATTAAAGTTAATGCATCACAAGTGAGGAATTTATTACCATTAACTCCAATAAACAGTTATAAAACACTCGTCCTTTCCTGTCTGTGTGCAGGGACACAGACACTGGACTTCATTAAGCTCAACTTTCTTTTCTTCTCCACTAGACCAGTCATGTGTGTGTGAACTCACTACCATTTATTGTTAATCGGACTGGCTCATTTTCCGGGACTGTGGGAAGCTGAAGGCACATCCATTTTGCTTCACGGCACTTGGTACAGACGGATGAAATAGCAAAGTTTAGAAGACATGCAGCTTGGAATTGCTATATAAGTTTATTTAAAAGTCCTTAAAATGTATGTCGGAGAAAAGCAGAGTAGCTCTTCCGAACTGGTTTTCCTAAAGGCAGGTGTATAAGTAATAATGCCTGGCGAGGAGGTTGGCATATTGGATGCCAATGCATGTCAGGTGCGTTTAGTGGAATAATTTTTCCCCTGTTATTGTTTGGTAGAGAACCTTAGATGCCTCCGATGGAAAATCATTTCCTTGCAGCATTTTTCTCTGTCACAGGAGCAAACCCGTTTATTACCTTCAGGTTGTTCAAGAACAAAAGAGGCTGCACATATTGGATGGCTAAGGTAGATTGGTTCAGGATTCATTTGTTTTAGAGGGGAAAAAAAAAGAAAAAAAGAATGAAAGCATCTAAAAAGGTGCTAGCTGGAAAGCCAGCCCTGAATAGGGAATTGCCTGGGTGTTCTGCAGCAGATAGGAGAGGCGGGATTTCCTGACCAAATGGCTACAAAAGCAACAATGGAAATGAAAATATTTTACACACTTTATTTAGAGTTTGTGAAAAGCATTTCCTTGATAGGACTTTTGGGCCAGACCTGACAATACCCAGGGTTTAACTCTTGACTCTCTGCTCAGCAGTGACCCCTGGCGGTCCTTCAGGGCAATATATGTAGTGCCAGGGATGAACCAGGGCTGGTGGCATGCAAGGCATATGACTTAATTCTAGTCTCAAAGTGATGAGTCTTATATAGATACTGAGGTGAAAAGTTATGTCTCTGTTGAGTGTGGCTACAATACTAATCCTGAGAAAGGAAGCCTGAAACTTTGTACAAGCTATTCAACCCTGAGACAGGATCTGACCTTGGGCAGTACCCAAGGAAAGGGAGATAGCTGGGTGATTCTTTTGAGATTCCTGGGATATTTAGTCCCACCTACCAAATGGTTCTCTTCTGCCAGTTCTCTTTTGAGCTGAGCCACACAGCACAGGAATGAGAAGTAGTGCAATGTCTTTGATACAGCGTCTGAACTTGTATCCCATCTAACCAAAACCAAGATTTCTCTAGAAAAAAAAAAAGACTAATGCAAAAAGGTTGCACAGTTTAAGTAGATAGTAAAGGAACATTTTTTAAATATTATTTCATCACTTCTTTTAGCATCTTTGTAAGTTATTCTAATGAAGAAACTCTGTGATGGAGAAGTTACGTGGCACGCCAGCAGTAGCAGTGAATGACCCTGCAATTCACTTAGTAGATGGAAAAATCTAAAGCTCAGCCAGCCGGATTATATGTTTCACCCAACTTTGTCATTCTGTGACTCACCCATAATGCTATTAGGTGACATCACCCAAGGCAATGTGACTAACTTATAGAGTTAAGAAGAAAATAGTTTTATGACTCATTTCAGCAGATCACTCATTTATTACCATAGCCAAGTAATAATTTTTTCTACGTAGATGGAAAAAGGAGATTAATTTCTGTGGGGGAAACGAAAACATTGCGGCCCCAAACCTTGAGATACACAGTCCAGTGTGAAGAGTGAGAAGCCATACTGAAAATAGGTGAATGAAGTCATTGAGATTCCTATCACTTTTTATTGCTTGGCTCCAAGAAACCTAGTGGACACAGATGCCACCGGGAGATTCAAGGACACGTTTCTGGAAAATAATGACTTCAGAGAAAAGACCTGGTATAGACATTTGCAGGTAAAGTGATTAGACCTCACTTTCAATGGAAATCTCACTTGAAAACTTGGGCATTCTTTCTTGGTTTCTGTTTTTGGGCAGTGCCCAGATTGACTCCTGGCTCTGTGCTCAGGGATCACTCCTAGTTGGCTTGGGAAACCACATGGGATGCTGGGGATTGAACCCTGGTTGACTGTGTGAAAGGAAAGAACCTTACCCACTCTACTCTCTCTTGTTCTGGCACCATTTTGGGCAGTCTAAAGTGAAACCCTCAGTTAACCAAATCTATTTTAGTATGAAGCAGTTACCATGTACATGGTAGTGTTTCATTTTAAACTTCATCAGGGTTGGGGCTGGAGCAATAGCACAGTGGGTAAGGCTTTTGCTTTGCTTGTGGCTAATTCCCGGCGTCCCATATGGTTCCCAGAGGCTGCCAGGAATAGCCCCCAAGTGTGACTGGGTGTGGTCCCAAAACTAAACAAAACAATAAAACAGGACCAGGATCTAAGGATCATTAGATAATTGCCAGTTGTGAAAGTTTTCCACAATCTTGGAAGCAAGAAGTTGAGGAAGTTAGCCTTGACAAATTCCAAGATAAAATTATTTCCATTAGCATTTTTATACCTAAACTATCCATCAAATATGAATACAGGAGACAGTATTTTCCAGACATTCAGTCTCAGCAGTTTACCCAGGCAGCCTTCCCTTGGATATTACTAGAGGATGTGCTCCACCAGTATGAGAGTCAATCAGAAAGAAGCTGACACTGGGCTCTGTTAAGGTTCTGAAATGGAGGTGGACCAAAGGATGGTCCTGGGAGATAGGTAGAACAGGGAGTAAGAGAGTAGGAGGCTGAGGTGGGGTTGGTGGTGAGGATAAAGGTCTCCAGAGAAGCTGCTTTGAAAAACATCCGATGCATCATTTGAACTAGCAGCAGGGGAGGCAGGACAATTTTGCGACTGGGAAGGAGAAGAATTCAGGATAGTGAAAACTGATTAGAAAATAAGTGAACTAAAAAGACAAGGCACTTGCCAAGTCTAGAAAAACAAGAAATAAAATTTAATTTTAGAAATTTATAAGGGTTAGCAGTAAATAAAATTTACATAGTAAAAATCTTGTAAACCCTAAAACAAAAGCTATCTAAAATTGATGATATCATCATGTTGAGAAGACAAAAGGAGGTGAAGTAAGGGGTTGGATGGAAGAGGAGTGTTAAATCCTCCTTGGCCATAATATGAAATCAATAGATAATGCCTGAGATGGATAAATAAAAAACAACTGCATAATAACAATATTTAGAAATGTGAGTGCACACAGAGAATTGATGAAAAAACTGAAAGGGGTGTCCCTGGAGAGCAGTATTCAGGAATTAGAAAGGGAGAACTGTTTATATAATATTTTATTTTTAAAAACACTAAACCATATTATTTTGATAAAAATAAAAATAATTAGACAATGGAAAAGGAGAGATATTTTTACCTCTATTTTTATAAAAAAAAAGTCACAAGTCTCCATTTTTAGTAATGATTTCCTTTCTAAGTGACTGAATATGTGCTTGCCTCAAAGGATCTATGGCAAAGAAATCCAGAAGAGAATGAAGAAAGCATGTAAAATAAAGAGAAACAATTTTATTACAAATACTTACACAAAGACATATTTGACTTAGGTATCACTTTAAAAGCATTTTAATAATCTGTAGTCTTTATGCAATTTTAAGACTCATTTGCAATTCTAATATTGCACTTAGTACAGTAGATTTAATTCTGCTTAAGTTCTTCCTGAATTGCAAGAGAACCCATAAAAACCCATAAAAGAGATGGCTCAAAGGCCTGGAGGGTTTGATTTGCATAAAGGAGCTTTGAGTTCGATCCCTAGCTTTGGATGGTTCCCCAAGCACCAAAATGGGAGTAAAACCCACACAGCACCACATGTGCCTCCAAACCAAACAATCCGTTACAAAACAAAATAGAAAGAAAACATGTGATTCCTTGCTACTGGAAATTAGCTATATTTCACAAGTAATAGAGAGGGTCAGAAGTCCAGGACATAAACTTGGGCTATAATTTATAGAATACTATTGTATCACAGGGCTGATCAGAACTGGATTAAGTAACAAACATCAAATCAAGAAAAATTTATTGGGAATCTACTACTGTGTGGGTGGCACTGTGCCAGAGACCACAGGATTCCTAGAATGTCCTCGACAGACAACTTTTCAGGTCCATGCAAAGGCACAATTTTAATTTATAGGGTTGGAGAGGTACAAGGCCATAAAATAAGACACCTGTTGTCCTGCATTTATGTTAAGGGTTTTGCCTTTTAAAAAAATAATCAGCAACACATAATCATTATTCTTGACATAAATTACACTTCAGATTGGGGACAGAAATCATTTTTAAGGATAGGAAGGGAAGGAAAAGTAAAACCAACTGCATGTAATTTTTCAAGTGGAAACAACAGCAATATGAAGATATATGGGCGTCAGACCCACTGGTAGAGGAAGGAGGCTGTGCTCTCTTACCTCGAACGGTGTCACTCCGGTGACCTCTACCATTTGAAATGCTTTGATTCCACCTTGCCCAAGGGACCTGTGAGCACCGGGAAAGGGATGAAGGATGCCTATGCCTGACCTCACCTTTACATTGTCTCGCAACTGCAGGTATAAATCAGCTTTCCCCTTGAAGACCCGAGTGTCAGAAGCGCATGTGAAATGCTGGAAATATTAAATGATGTCCCTGAGGGTTTTATTGTTACTCAGTTTTCTCCTGTAACTGGGAGAGCTGTTCACATGAAGGATACCCTCCTCCAGGACCTCAATTTGTATATAAAATGAAGCACGAAACGCCAACAACTTCTTGCCACTTTGGGAAAAAAAACAAACAATTAGCGGGCTACACTTGGCCCACTGTCCTGTGTGTGTTCTAATTATCTCTGCCTTTTCTAGAAGAGTTTATACCAACAAAGATGTAATAACCCCCTCATTACATATTCCTTTTTCTAGGGCAATAAGCCTACAAGGATGAAAAAAATGTCCATAGGCAATTCAATCTATAATGAGGAAAACCAAAAATGCTCATATTTAGCCGAGAAACTATGCTAATATTTAGAATTGGGGGTCAAGTTCCCAGAAGCCAGGCTTTCATTTCTAGTTCATTACTGCGATCTTGGACTGTTTAAAACTTCAGTCCTAATTCCTTCTGCAGGCTTTAAAAATCTATGGACACCTAAAATATTGATTCATTATCACTAGCTCTATCACAAGAATAATTATATGGAATAAGAAAAATGATAATTTTTCCCTTGATGACAAATGAAATGACTTGTTTAAGTCTCCCAGTTAGCAAGTAGATGAGGCGAAAATGAAGATATTGAAAAATGCCAATCACTTGGCATTAACCAAGTATCTTTCAATCGTTTCCCCACCTCTTTCCACCAAAGATCCGATGTACTGCTATAAAAGAATAAATTCCACACATAGAAATACATTACTCCATATTGTGTATAGAGCTTTAAAAATTTTAGATCCCTCTACTTTGCCTTTCTTAGAATAGCTACACAAGGTATGTATTTTTCAGAATTCAGACTGAGAGAACATAAGTAAAAAAGAAGCAGCTTCAACAGTGGAGAAGAAAAGCCCATGAAATATTAAGGATTACCTAAGACACTATAGAATCCTAATTATGCCAGGTTTGTAAAAGATGGTCAGATGTATAAAATATTGATCAGTCTGGCTGTTTCTGTGCCATAATAGGGGGCTGGTTTCTAAGTGACCCTTTGCTCCGTGTTGTAAGATCATATTCCAGGCATGAAAGGATAGTCTGAAGAGGGTAATGCACTCATTTAACACGAGCTCTCCTGTCATCTAACCGAGGTTGATTAAGGAATGAATGACATTATTTCTCTAGGGGGCAAGAAAAAGTGTAAGGGCCAAGAAGAGTCCCAAACAGCCTCCATGGGGGAGGGGGAAATAAGATCCCCACCCTCCTGCAAGTCTAAGCTTTTGAAACACAGTGAGTACAAATAATTTTTCCTCTTTTAAAAAGGTAGCATCCAGTGGAATGGGTGCTGTTTAAATTGTGTATGCTTTAAGGAAAATTGGAAAAGGGTCCTGTCTCCAAAATACCTTCTTTGTTAACTTCCTTAATTCCTGAAATTCCACCACGAGGGGCCCATTCCCTTAGATGAAAGCATTATCCCCTGATGAAATACAAATGCCTCTGGGAGAAGTAGTCCATTAAGCCAGGCTTTCTCATCTACAATGTGACAGCAAACAGGTGAACATTGGAGCACAGACGAGGGGGTTATGAGCTTCCCAGGTACCAGGCGCAGTCATTCGTATCCATCCTCTGGGCCACTGAGCAGTTCCAAATGGGAGACATGTGTCAGGAGGTGTGGGTGTGTTTGCCAATACCCCATTGAGTCATTAGCACCTGGGAGCAGTGGTCTCACTATGACTGCACAGCTGAGTCACCTGTTAATGGCATTTTTTAAAACTAGGGCCAACCACATTGGTGTTGGGGTGGTGGCCTCCTGTGGAGGAGACTTGGCCAAGTGGTGCCTGTGATGGCCTCATGGTTCAGTGTTTGAATTTGGTGACAGTGCCAGGGGCCATCAGGGGAATCCTGGAGATGTTCAAGACCAATGTGGTTCTGGCCAATGTGGAACTCAGGCTCTCACACATAGTAGGTATATGCTCCACTCCTCTATGTCATAATCTGACCCCTTAAAAAAGTAGCTATCAAACCAGGGCTAATCAGGAGGACATTAACCTTTCTTCTGAAAGGTCATTGGTCCAATCTCTGGCACTATATGTATATATAAACACAAAAGAAATGTCCAAAGAGAGAGCTCCAATAGACTGGAGCACATGCTCTGGACAGAGGAAGTCTGGGTTTGATCTCTGACTTGCATGGTTTCCTGAGCATTCATTGCCAGGAAGTACCCTTGAACATTAAGCCAGGTATAGAATCTGAACACTGCTGGTGTGGCCCAAAATGAGGAAAAAGGAAAGAAATTTATTCCAGAGGAGTTATTATCTATGCTTATCTGATTTGATATATTTCTTTCTTTACAATAGCTCAAGAAGCCCTGTGTAGTCTTTTCCCATTCATTTCTTCATTGCCTCTTTTTTTTTCTTTTTGGGCCACACCTGGTGATGCTCAGGAGTTACTCATGACTATGCACTCAAAAATAGCTCCTGGCTTGGGGGACCATATGGAACGCTGGGAGATAGAACTGCGGTCTGTCCTAGGTTAGTGCGTGCAAGGCAAATGCCCTACTGCTTGTGCTACTGCTCCGGCCCCTCTTCATTGCCTCTTAAAGTCAAACCTTGATCAACTTTGTGTTTCCCTCCAAAGGGAGTGCTCACTTCATGAGTTACTTCTGCTGGTGTCATCCAAACCCCCAATAATGGAGACCTCAACCACATTAGGGTGATTCCTCTCTCATGTGTAAGACTGGAGGGAAGCAGCCTAGTGTGATCTCACTCTCCATGCTGCCAGTCTGTCACTCATTCCTCATGACTCACCTAGCTCTAGATCTCGTCAGTTGGAAGGAGAAAAGAGGAGAGAGAGCATCCTTACCATACCTCCCTAATGCCATGCACTTACATATCTTTTAGGAGGCCTGGCAGTTGGCACTTCCTTCCACATTCTTTGTTTACACCACCGACTAGAACTTAAATCAGATGCCTATTTGCCAAGGAAATGAAGAAGCAGGGGATTTAGGCAGCTACAAGCCCCATCCACAGATGTGAAGGGGAGAATGAATACTGGGGGTCAGCTACCAGTCAGTCTCAGAAACACCAGCAATTGTGCACATAGCTAAACAAATACTGGAGGTCACCTTACGAACCCAGACTATCCCCCCGGAAAGAAAGCAAATGAGTGTGTGCAGAGAAGGCTGCCCAAGTCCAGGTGTTGGGTAATTCATGGTGATTAGAGGAACGTGTTCTCCACTAATGAAGAGTGAGAGTTTGTTGAAAGCAGTTATCTATGGCTCAGGAGTCATAACAGAGGCCTCAAATAAATGAGGTGTTTGGCCTGTCTTTTGAAAGCGTATGTTTCCTCTTCGAATCATGCGATTCAAGAGCCTACCTCTTGCTGCATGAAGGTCTGGAATGCAGCCTTTCTTGCCTAAATTCTCCAATCCAGGGTTGGTCTCTGTAGGGAGCAGGATTGTATATGAGACCAGGCATTTCCTCCCCACTGCTAATATGGAGAAATGCTGATATTAACCCCACATGCAATTTCTACTTTCAAAAGCTCAAGATCAAGGAAAAGAAGTGTTCCCTCCCCCACTCCATGTGTTGCAGGGCTCTAAGAGCACAATCTTAGTGTGCAAACCTATCAATGTCTCCCAGACAGTGGCAGGTGTGAGATCGGGGCCACCACAATGTTCATGTACAAGCAGGCAAGCTAAGACACAAGAGACCTGTCTTGGCCATATCCTAACACATTAGAATTGCTTCACTGATTGGTGTAGTTTTAAAAGTAAAGCACAGCTTCATTTCCCATCTCTCTAGACCATACAGTAGATGTATTTCCTTTCTTTCCAGCTGACTGAATTATAAGACATTAACTTAGTTATCAGGATCTGGTGCTGCTGACATGGAGTTATAGATTTGATTCCTATCATCCTGCCTATGATTCAGAGTAAAGTTGTGTTCCAAGTTTAGGAGATTGCATTCCTTTTCTTTTGAGGGAGAGGCACATCTAGCAGTACCTAGGACTTACTTCTGGCTCTGAATTACAACCAGTTGGTTTGAGGGACCATGTGGGATGCTGAGCTCAAACCGTGGTCAGCCACATGCAACGCAAGTGCCCTGGAAAATGTACTATCTCTACAAGGCTTAGGAGGTTGCATTTGTATTCCTGGTTTTTAAGTTCTGTGAGAGTTCAAGCTTCTCAAAAGGGAGCTGGTAAAAAAGAGTGGATATCTCATCAGGTTTAAGCCGCACAGTTGGGAAAATATTGCCAATACTATAATACAAACTTGAGGGCCCACAAGTATCTCCCTACAAAGAGAAATACTAAGCGGGGTAAACAGGTGATATCAAATAAAGCCCCCTTTTATAAAACCAGACTTTGAGGGCCCTGTGATTCTGCCTGGAGTTAGAACTGCAGCATCAGGAATGGAAAAGAAAGCTTAAAGGCAAGAATATGGCTACGTTTACAAGTCAGGGATCAGGGTTGCCATTTCCTGATCCAAGGCTTGATGGAAGAATTGTCTCCTAATTCCAAACCCAACCTTGGCTTTCTCCACCCTGGCCGAGTCCTCCTGACGTGTGGAAGAACATCATCGTCAAAGCTGGACTATGATTGGCTGCTGTGCTTGCTTGTTCCAGAAATAAATGTCATTTCTCATCCCCCGCAGACTCTCCCCATTCTTTCCAAAACTCTGTCTGTCTGTCCACACAACACAGAGAACAAATGTGTTTTTGATCCCTCTGTGGTCACATGAGCATCAGCACCTGCACGGAGTGCCAGGGTGGCCGGCCTTCATCCCACCTCCCGCTTCCCCCTCTGGCTGCTGCTCTGGGAGAGAGAAAGTAAGAATGATTGATTCAACATCTTAATTAAGATAAACAAACAAAGAGGTACATCAAATAATGGGCCTGACAGTTTAAAATAAACTGAGAGTACAGCTTAGCCTTTCATAAAAGAAAATGCATTTGATGTGAGGATGGCAGCTTCATAATTTGTAAATATCACTGGCTTGGTATTATAGCTAATCCAAATATTTTCATTTTGCTTCATAAGTTATCCTCTGCTGATGGCTTGTCCTCTTCAACTTACAGTTTTCACCCTGGAGCCTTCAACAGGGATAGAGAGGAGAGGAAGAGAAAGGGTCACAGGTTTTCCATGGAATGTGAATTACATCGTCAACTTCCTTTCTACTTTCTGACTCGAATATTCCCTGGAAAATATCAATGACTCGCCCACAGGATTTATTGCTCTTTCTTTACCTGCTCTTCAAACATATCAAAAATTAATTATCATGGTTTCTGTTTTCCTAATCAAGAGAATCAGAACTTTTTACTGACTCCTAAAACATAAAGAAATGGGTAAACAGAAAAACCATACTAACCAGAATGATCCTACGATGCTGTTTTTGTTTTTTGTTTTTTTTGGGGGGCCACACCCGGTGACACTCAGGGTTTACTCCTGGCTATTCGCTCAGAAGTCGCTCCTGGCAGGCACGGGGGACCATATGGGGAACCGGGGGATCGAACCGCGGTCCCTCCTAGGTTAGCACAAGGCAAGGCAGGCACCTTACCTCCAGCACCACCGCCCGGCCCCCTGTTTTATTGTTTTAATCTCACAATGAAAGAGTTGGTTATGGATCGATCCCCAGAATGGGTTTTATTGCTCCAATACTCCACAAAGAAGAGTAGCTTTCGGAGAAGATGCTTATTCTTCTCCCCAAAATACCCTTGAGTGGGCCAAAGAATAAGCAGGAAGCTGTGATGGCAATCATAAAACAGGACTGTGGAAGCTCTGTGTTGTGAGAAAACAGCAACTTATCACTCATGGAAAAATAATAGGAGAAAGTAGGCAATTATACCAATTTACTTGGATTTTCTAAAGTGTACATGTCAGAATATAAGTCTGTGAAAATTGAGCTAAAGGAATAGCACAGGGCAGACAGAAGACTTTGGGCTTCTGAAAAAAAGGAAGAAGAATGGAGCCTAGAACAGCAGATTAGCTTGTGATCTTTTTGCTGAGATTCTTCCCAGCAGCAACTTTTCTCTCTGTTTCCCCTTTTTGGGGCCATACCAAAACTATATTAGGGCTACTCCAAGTGCAGTCTTGGGGTTGGGTGTCAGTCCCAGCAGTGCTCAGGAGAACCAGGTCATACGTGGGAACCTACTTGCAAAGTCCACACTCCAGTCCTTTTGGCTGGGCCCTGGGCCTTAGCAATTTTTAAATTGTTTTTTCACTACTCTTGGGCGACCCAAGTCCACACTGGAAAGCACACTGGGCTGTTCTGAGAGACGGGGGCCCACAAAGGAGCTGCAGTTCTGTGGATTCTCCACAGGGAAGCAGTATGAGATCAGGGTTTAGAGAGAGGCAAGCAGTAGAGACAAGGGTGTAGACTGACCCAATCCCACCAGAGATCCCTGTCGTGGACTTGAGAAAGTCCTTCTTGCTTTCCACCCTGATCAAGATGAAGGCCTTGAGGCAAGCCCACCTTCTAGAAGAGCCCATGAAGAGGAAAAACTATCCTCTGCAGAGACTCTTCGCTCAGGTCTGTTTCTTTGTATTAGGACACCTCACTGGCTTCCAGAATACTGCTGTGTGGACTGTGTGTCAGGCTGTGTATCTGAGGGGAGCGAAGTTGACTTTACTTTCTGAAATGGCCTTATTTCAAATCTCAGAGGTCACGAATTGTCACACAGAAAAACTCAGCAGAGTGGACCTTACCAACATATCAGACATATGTTTTCTTGGTGATAGGAATTCTGGCAACCTGTCAGGGGAGGGCTAGCTCTCAACATTTCTCAGAACGCACCCTGCTCTATCTTTGGCACACTGAAGAAAATGGTACAAGCAACACCTTGATTTTGTTTGCGTTCCAGGAAGCAATATGTCATGGATAGACTCCCAAATAGAGAGGTATAATTAGGTTCTAGCTTGCCAAAGTCCCACTGGTAACAGCGAAGGCACCACTTCCTTGCTTATAAAAATAGACATATTGTCGGACATACATTGAATACAGAGTCTGAAGAATTTTTGTTTTATACATGCTCTTTGCATAAAGTCCCCAGCACACAATATTCTTAAACTAGAACATTTTGGCTTTCCTTTTGTCAGGTATTCTCTAAAATACGTGTACTATAATTAACAAATCAGCAAATAGTACATCCAATTTAAACTTTTTTTTTGTTTGTTTTGAGTCATACCCAGAAGCGCTCAGGGGTTACTCCTGGCTCTATGCTCAGAAATTGCTCCTGGCAGGCTCATGGAACCATATGGATGCCGGGATTTGAACCACTGTCCTGCTGCATGAAAGGCAAACGCTTTACCTCCATGCTATCTCTTCAGCCCCAGATTCAAACTTTTCTAAGAGAGGCCAGAGAGATAGTGCAGTGGGTAGGGCTCTGCATTGCATTGTGTTCATTGCCCGGTACATTATTAGGAATGATCTCCCAGGAACAGAAGTAAGCCCTGAGCACTGCTAATGTGGCCCCTAAGCCAAAAAACAAACAAATAAACCAAAACTATACACAAAATTTTTCTAAGAAATTTAAATCTTGAGACTCCCTTTAGTTTAATAAGTAGAAATTATATTTTCAGCATTTGGAAAGAAGAGGGTGGAAAGGGGCTATTAAAAAAGAACTGAAAAGTACATCTGAGGTACCCTATCTCTGAGCACACATTTTATTATTTGACCTGAAATATTTTCGAGTGCAATTTTTTTTTTCAGTGCTGGGATTCAAAACCGGGTTACTTGAAATATTTCAGAGCTAAAATATTTTTGTCAAACTTGAGAACGGTGTATGGTATTGACTTCTTCACACTGGTCTCATTTTTTTCCCCTTATAGTTTATCCAAACCATTTTCAGACCTCCTAAATCAGTTACTAGGGACAAGCAACAGGAAGCAAAAGGAAAGGGAGCTTGACCTTACCCCTCATTACTCTCCCAAGGGACTCTGCTTTCCAGACAGGTTGGTTCAATGATGAACCCAAGAAGGTTTTATTTTATTTAATTTTTTTTTGGGTCACACCCGGCAGTGCTCAGGGGTTACTCCTGGCTCCATGCTCAGAAATTGCTCCTGACAGGCATGGGGGACCATATGGGGCATCGGGATTCGAACCGATGACCTTTTGCATGAAAGGCAAACACCTTACCTCCATGCTATCTCCCGGACCCCTATTTAATTTTTTTTTTTGACTGAAACTGTCATACAGTGGTTAGGATATTTACCTTAATGTGGCAACCTGGTTTTGATCCTCAGCGTCCCATTTGGTCCTCTTAACCTGACAGGTGTGTGATCCTTGAACACAAAGCCTGAAGTAAGCCCTGAGCACCTCCAGGTATGGTGCAAAACAACAAAAAACAGGGGTTTCTGGAGCTGGAGAGATAGCACAGTGATAGGGTGTTTGCCTTGCATGCAGCCAACCCAGGATGAATGGTGGTTTGAATTCTGGCATCCCATATGGTCCCCTGAGTCAGCCAGGAGCAATTTTTTTTTTTTTTGTTTTGGTTTTTGGGTCACACCCAGTGACGCTCAGGGGTTACTCCTGGCTATGTGCTCAGAAGTCGCCCCTGGACTGGGGGACCATATGGGGCACGGGGGATCGAACCGTGGTCCGTCCAAGGATAGCGCGGTAAGGCAGGCACCTTACCTTCAGCGCCACCACCCGGCCCCACCAGGAGCAATTTCTGAGTGCAGAGCCAGGAGTAACCGCTGAGCACCTTCAGGTGTAGCCCAAAAGCCAAAATAAAGGGAGATTCTGAACTCAATTGAAGGGGTGGGAATCCTTTAGAGATCACCTGACTGCAGCAGTACCAGCTCAGAGCAACTATACAGCTTCTTCCCTCCAGGGATTAAAGTCGCCCAGAGAAGCAGAAAACAGAGAAGCATATAAATAAAATATTGATTTTCTTCCCTGTCTTCCATCTTTGAAAGATAAGTAAACAACTAGCCGTAGGAAGAAGGTTATCCTCAGAATACGGGGGCATTTTAATATTCCTAAATTGGAATAGCATGTAGTTATCACATTGAACCAGTGTTCTCACTTCTGACCCCATAGGAAAAGGAATTCTGAGAAGTTATAGGTGATGGCGCACTAGATGAGTATTGGTGCCAAAGTGAGATACTGTGTCTCGGCTTTGTCTCGCTCTTGATTCTGTATCTTTCTAGAAAAGGTTAGGCAGAGGTAAGCGAGATATGGAGCCACTGAAATATCTCTTCTCCAAGAAAAACTTGTTAAAGAAAGATTTTAACAGCTCCGACTACCTTCGAGGCCAATAAAAGCACCAAAACTGATTATTCGACTGTGATCTGAGGTTAGAAAAAGGACGCTGGTGCTGACTGATTGGGAAGCGATTGGAAATAAATAACTAGGCTACATTACATGAAAAGGAAGGTCACATCCCAGAAGCAGCTTAAAAAGCCAGAAGTGCACTGATTACATTTATTACCACATCAATGGATGCTTTGTGTGTGGCTTGTTTCTGTAGACCTTTTGGATAAAATATTTTCTGATGAACTGATTTCACAGAAGAGTGGGGGAAAGGTAGTGCATGTCACATTGGGTTAATACACAAGCTTTCCACCTTGGAGATCAAATTTGGTGTAGGGCACCAGTGAAATGAGTTTGGTGGCCTCCAGCGAGGCCACCTCTGATAGTTACTCTTAAACAAAATCACAAATCATTTGCTGGCAGCCGGGATCAGAGACCTGGAGCTGAGGCAGCAATAGTGTTACAGGTCAGGAGGGAGCACTGGGGAACTGGCCATTACCTTCAGGTCTCCAGACTACTTCTGCTCATGCCACCAATCCACCCTTCCTATCTAGGAACACTGACTTTACTGTCCCTTTTTGTCTGTGAAATCCAGTGCCAAGAATCCCAACACCTCATTCAGTGGAATCTGGTTTCGATGGAAACTTGCAGCTATTAGTGTCTTTATTCCTAGTCGATTCTAATAGTAATTTCATAGTCGCTATGAAAAGGAGCACAATTTATATTTAAAGTGTTGTTTGCTGTTAGCAAAATAATGCCACTTGTTTGTTCTAGTAAATTCTGAATCTAGACAATGCATCTCTCTCTCCATTAGGCGAAGGGCTTCTGTGCTAGTCTGCTGAAAATGCAGAGAATTAGAAAACAATGGCCGTGTGAATGACATTTACAGAGATTTCATACTGGAAAGGGCACATTTTATTGTGACTCTGTGTCAAAAGTATAGTCTCATCAGAGGGCAGGAGGCAGGAGAAACAGGCAATCAATACTTGGGTCTCTGATATCTGGATTGAGAAGGAAAATCATTATCCTGTTACTTTTATTGTGGCATGATGCTTGAAATACTGTACTTTGTTTCCATAATAATCCAATATTTTGGGGGCAGCAGATTAACCCCTCCATGGGATAGTTATGGGAAATCATTGCATAAAGTCTAAAGGTATATATATATATACATACATACATACATTTTAGGATAGAAACTTGGAGAAATGCAGATGAAGAAAGAAAAAAGTTGCCCCTTAAGAAAAAAAAATCTGAATTTGCTCTTTATATGTATCTAAATTCTCATATATTTACTTAATGTATTTATAAATCTAATTTTGAGTTTTCATAATTGTAGTAAATGGGTCTTGTTTCCAAGTTTCAGGCAAAACAGATTTCCAATAGCAATAGTCTCCTCAATATTAAATGAATTACCTGGATAGCATTTATGCCTGTTTGTTGAAAATTTTGTCCCTTTGTTAAGAAATGGAAGGAAAACAGGATAGAAAGTGTGTGACATTTGATACTTTAATTTGATATTTTTTTGGTTTTTTATTTTATTTTATTTTGTGCTACAACTGGCATGCTCAAGGGCTTACTCTTGGCGTCACTTCTGGGGACCATATGGGGTGCCGGGCATAGAACCCAAATCTGTCACATGCAAGATAAGTGGTTTACTCACTGTAATATCACTCTCCCCCTATGATGTTACGCCACATTGATATATTATGTTATGATGTTAAATTACAATACATCATGCTATGTTATTTTTTTGGCCCTCTTCTCCTCAGTGTGATCAGGAGCCCTAGAGCAACTTTTAGGGATCATGACTAACTTGATCGGTGATGGTGTATGTGTATGTAGGGGGGTTTGAGCGTTGGACATGGCATGTGGTGTTGGGGATTGAGTTGTGGTTGGCTGTATGTACTATTTCTCTGGCCCCTAATATTTCATTTTAAAGCTAGTTGTACTATTTTTACATCTTACTGGCCAAAAAAAAAAAAAAGTCACCGAATCTGATTTCTTGCAGACCCAATGACAAAAATAATTATTTTTCAAACCTTTTTGAAAATCTTTCATGTCTGCCTTCTGTTCTTTTTCCATTTTACTTGCTATCACAATGATTTTTTAATTGGCTAATATTTGCAAAAACACTTTAAGACAATTAACCCATCCCTCTTTAAATTTCCATATCCATTTCCAATTCTACCTAAATATATGGAGAAAGGGATGTAGACTGCAAAAACAACCATATCTGTTCCCAACCTTATTCTTATGAAAGAATTGTTTAAATTCTGTGTTTTTCTCTCTTTGGTGGATTATTATTGATGAAATTAGCACGGCACAATGCTGACCTGTTTTCCAGGCTATGTGCTGCAGCCCCTGGGAGAGCTAAATGGGTCCTTAAGGAACAAGTAAGGATTATTTGGCCGCAAACTTTTTTTGTCTTTGAGTTTGCTCTCTGTTAGCACCTTTAGCAGTCACAGATAACAGTTGAAAATCTTGCAAATAGGGGCTGGAGAGTAAGCATGGAGGTAGGGCATTTGCCTTGCATGCAGAAGGACGGCGGTTTGAATCCCGGCATCCCATATGGTTCCCCAAGCTTGCCAGGAGCGATTTCTGAGCATAGAGCCAGGAGTAACCCCTGAGCGCTGTCAGGTATGACCCAAAAACCAAAAAAAAAAAAGTCATGTAAATAAGGGCTGCTGCTACTACTACTACTACTACTACTACTACTACTACTACTACTACTACTACTGTGTTCCCCTGGTAAATATGTTCTATGATCTGGGAATTAAGTACACACTAGAGCAGTAAGAAAAAGGTATTTTCTCAGAGGCCTAAAGCATGAGGGTAGTAGCTTTATTTCAATTGGACAAACTACTATAGGCAGTAATAAGAATTTCTAGAGTTAAGAAAAACTGGCAATACGAAGTGTTGGTGAGAATAGGGAGCGATTGAAATTGTCATACACTGTGGTGAAAACATAAATTGGTATGAGTCTCTGAAAAACTATTATCCACAAATACTGAGCCCTCTAATCCAGCAATTTTTCTCCTGAGTAAGTATCCAGCAATAATGCCAACATCATGTGCTCCAAAAGATAGGCATAAAACACTTAGATTTGTTCATTCTTTCCAAAGTAGAAATAATACAAAAGAATGAAATAAAATGAATAAAGAACAGGGGCCCGG
>PVKC010007351.1:0-29650 GCA_004027635.1 Crocidura indochinensis
AGTTTCTCATCACAAAAGCAAGATAGTATCCATATAATGCCTCAAAGTCAGGAAGCCATTGTTTTAAACAAATGGTAGAAATTTACAAGAATGATAAATATGGATAACATACAAGAAATCTAAAGATTTGCTAAAAGTTGGGCATATCTAATAACACATCTGAAGTGTTTCTGCATGAAAATATGAATAAAATAATATTTTTCCACTGTCAAAAAAGGTGAATATGTTCATGGACAATATGTTATCTTAGTGCTTTTTGTGATATAAAGAGATGCAGCCTTGGATTCATTGTCAACTATTTCAAGTCAAGAATTTCCACTCATAAAAGAACAGGATCAAACCTGAGAAAATGTATTTGAGTACATAATAAGCATAAGACTAAATTTTTTCATTTTTATTCAGCTTTGAAGATTATTTAATTAAAGTTGCACCTTCCATGCTCATATAGTAACAGTTCAAATGTAAAAGATATTTCCTTTTACCAGAGCTTAAAGTATCTTCAATGCTATCCTGGATGTTCACTAACAAATTTCTCTATATTTTGAAGTATTTAATTATCCTGTTAGCAATGTTCCAGCATTTAAAAAAAATGAGGGAATTTTCTCTGAAAATTTGAAATTTTGTTATTTGGAAATTTTAATGGAATAAGATTCTCAAAAGCAGTTGAGTCCAAGGAATTGATAAAGATATAAAAGATCTAATTATTATTATAAATTTTATAAATAGCTACAGTTTTTTAAATAAAATAACTTTAGTAAAAACAAGATTTTTATATAATATTATGGTAATTCCTATACTCATTCAATTATATATGATATGTATAGTAACTCACCTTTTTTTATGTCACACCTGGCAGCACTCAGGGGTTACTCCTGGCTCTATGCTCAGAAATTGCTCCTGGTAGGCTCAGGGGACCATATGGGATGCCAGGATTAGAACCACCATCCTTCTGCTTACAAGGCAAACACCTTACCTCCATGCTATCTCTTCGACCCCAGTAGCTCATCTTTTAATTTTTATGTATTCCAGGTCATTTTTACTTATTTTATTTTTTTCCAACCTAGAGTTGTTCAAAAATATTTTTTATTCTCAAGTGTCCAAGGTTTATCCACATGTCATTTTGTGATTAATTTTGAGCTTCATGTAATTATAGTCACAAATTGATTTTGATCTCAGTATACATTTTGAGACTCAAATTTTGACTA
This sequence comes from Crocidura indochinensis, assembly GCA_004027635.1. Classification (NCBI taxonomy): domain Eukaryota; kingdom Metazoa; phylum Chordata; class Mammalia; order Eulipotyphla; family Soricidae; genus Crocidura; species Crocidura indochinensis. Next base: position 1,206 of record PVKC010007351.1, read on the forward strand.
TTCTTTACAATGTTCCATGTACCTTTGAAAAGAATGTATAATATTTCAGTTAGAGATGGACATTCCCAGTGTTTAGAGAACCAATGTATTACTGCCAGTAATACTTGGCCACATAGGCTAGAAAATTTGATGCTCAGGTCAGGTCTGATGATGATTGGAGGCCTGTAGTGTTAACATGGTAGTACTGTGATAACGTGTGGTAGTGCCAGACTCAAACTCTGCTCCCTGTGCCTATGAGACATGTTGCCTCGACTCATGATTTATCTTGTTGATCACACTCACTTCTTTTGGGTGAAATTTCGGTATATGGCTGTTATATCCATCTAACAATGACTTTACTCAAGTCTTTGCTTTCTTGTAAGCTTTATATTTAGATGGTATATCAATCTATATAATTGGTTAATTAAGATTCCAGCCTACTATTGTGTTGGCCTTGATGTAGTCTTTTAAGTTTATTAATAATCTACATTTAAGATCCACTTGTGTTGGGTACATAGATATTTATGAGAGCCATATAGTCTAAACTTTTGGTCATTACATGATGTCTTTCTTAGTTTCCTTTTTTAATTGAATGTCCAGTTCGTCAGATATAAATTTAGCACATTTCCATTTTCACTTTCTTTTACTTGAAATCTTTCACTCTAAGTCTACATTTACCTCACTCATCTCAGGCCAGTTGACCTAATTTATCTAGGGAATATGAAGAATTCTAACTGCTTTATTCTGTCAATATCATTGATTTTAGCCTGATACCTTGGAAAATTCAGGTATTAGCTTCATAACTAAAAGGAGTATAAAAAGAATTTATGAAACTTAAAGTCAGTGGGAGAAAAAGTAATTAAAATTAAAGTAGAAAAAAAGAAAAGACACTACAACTAATCATGTATCATTCTGGACAAGAATTGGGTACTAAAAGGAGTTAAAATGATACCCTTTAGTAAAAATAACCATTCTAAAACTCAGGGTGAGAGAAAGGAAGTAAGTCAGAGAGAGTGAAAGAGTGAGAGACAGTAAGAGAGAGAGACACACAGAGAGAGAGAGAGAGAGAGAGAGAGAGAAGAGAGAAGAAAATGTTCCATAGGCAGGGAAGAGGGCTTGAAAAAAATTGTACATTGGTGGCTGAAAATGTGACTCCAAGATGGGTGTTGTACACTGCACAACTGAAACACAATTATGAATAACTTTATATATGTGAGAAAAAACTGTATTATAAACAACCTTGTAGCCACTGTGTTTAAATAAAATAATTAATAAAAACAGATTATTGTAAGCAAGAGTTGACTTTTCCATAAAATAAAATTGACAAAACTTTAGCAGAATCACTAAAAACAAATTGAGAAAAAAATGTAATAAATGGGATCAGAAATGAAAATGAATAATATACAAGTGTTATAATAACCATAATAGACTAGTATGCACAATTTTATATGACTAAATTGAATCATTCAGAGGAAATAAACATAGTTTTAGAATCTCACAACCATACAAGACTTAATAGAAAAATAGCAAAAATAACCAATAGACATATTCAAGAATGAAAATCGAAACTAAACAAAAACAAAAGTGCAGTTCCAGATGGTTTTCTAGTGGTTTCTACCAAAACTATTACCTTCCACAAGCTCTTCAAATATATGCAAGAGAAGGAAATTCTCCTGAACACATTTTGGTAGCAAACATTACAAACAAAGATACAAAAAACAAAGTCATACAATGATGATTTCAATATATTTTAGTGTAAGAGCCAGTAGCATAGGCAGTTTGCACTGAGGTATATATTTTGCTTCAGCTGCCTAAAGACATGACAAGTTTAGAAAAGTCAGTACTCCACATCTAAACTTAGGAGTAAAATTAAAAGAGCACACATTTAAGAATTTTTCTTCATCACTTTGCTTTTATACATCCAAGAACTTGGGATAATAAAAAGCTAACTTATTTGCTCCCTAGATTTGGTTCCCATATATCTGGAAACAGGGAGAATTATAGAAGATGCTTCCTTTAGAAATGATCATTATGAGATTTATATATGAATGGCATTTTTTTAGTAAGTCACTTTAAAACATTTTAGTGATACTGTTAAAAGAGTATCAATTTATCTTCTGAGGATATAGTTAAACATTCTCAACTTCAATAAAGGCTTTGCCATTTTGAATTAAATATAAAAAAAACTAAATATCTCTGCCACAGAGTCAGCAACAGTGAAAAAATGTGACCCAAACCTTAACAACCAAACTTAAAAATGGGCCTGTAATAACGGCAAGCTGAGTAGGGTGGTGGTGGTGTGGGACAAGAGGTTGACACTGGTGATGGGATTGGTGCTGAAACATTACATATTTAAAACTCCTACTATGAATAGTTTTATAAATCACAATGCTTTAAATAGAAAAAGATAATTTAAAAAATAGAAAAGAGAATTTTCAGATTTTTACAAGTATATCACTTCACAATGATCCACAAAAACCAGCCAAATTTTAGCAACAACAGCAAAAAGACTTCAGCAAGAAGTAGGAACATATAGCAATATTGTACTCCATTGTATTCCCTCCCTGTTTTGACTATTAAGATTAGAATTACTTTCTTTTATTCCCTTAATCTTAAATAAAGTTTAGAAATTTAGGAGGGTTAAATAATTTCTTTTACTATAGTCACTGAATACTATAATTATTTTTAAATATGACTTCCAAATTATGCTCACACCCCTGCAATTTATTATTTATCTAAAACGGGGAAGATTGTTGATTCTATGGCACAAATGCTAATCAATCAAGAGAATCTGGGAAGTCATATTTGTCTAGTTTAAACAACTCAGTTGACAAACTGTAACATTAACTTAAAAATGTGAAAATATATAATTTTTATTTATTCTACTTTGGTCTTTTTGTTTTAAGAACCTGCACAGCTATGCTCAAGGCTTCCTCCCAACTCTGCACTCAGGAGTCACTTCTGCTAGACTTCAGGAGCTAAGTTGGGTGCAGGAGATCAAATCAGGTTTGGCATATGCAAGCCAACTGCTCTACCCACCATACAATTTTTAAAGAAAAGAAAGAATGAGGAATCAAGGACAAGACACTGAGTTTCAGCAAAGACCAGTAAGCTATTAAAGATTAATCCCCCACTGATTAAAAAATTCAATCCTGCTTAATCTAATACGATTTAAAGTACTATAACCATTGGTGGTGACAAGACCGAGTTCATTATTATTTATAAAGAAAGAACTCAGAAGAAAATGGAAAAGAAGCATAGCTTTCCACTTGGCATTTGCAGCTCTCTCTCACATAGGAAGAGGGTATCCTAACAACACATAGTGGAGTTTGGGAATTCCATCCTAACGAATTTAAGCAGGAAGTCTATTCTCTGTTCTGGCTGAAATACCAGGATATTTTCAAACCTAGCAAGCACACACAAATGCAAGTGAAGTCAGAGAAATGTGCACAGCATCCAGGCTAATATTTTACAAATAAGGGTTACTGTTCTCAGATATGTCATTGGTAGCAGAATCCCAGAATACATAGCTCAAGCTTTCAGAAATTCAACTGTTCTCCAAAACTGAATACATAGTTTCATTTATAAAGTAGGGCATCATTACCTAAAGATAACAGCATCTGCAAAAATACTTAGCAACTAAATCACAAGGTCTTCCATAGAGCTTCCTTTAAGCTAGAAATAGTCCCTGTTTAGCCAGCTGGCATCAAAAATTGATGTCAAATATAAAATTAAAAAAAAAAAACGCAAAGCTTATTCTACCCACTCATCTACCCAGAACAGAATCTTTAATACTTTTTAAAGGTTAAAGGCTATAAAACTAATTTTCTTTTTGTTTTTTTTTTTGTCCTTATATCTGGAAACACTACTTTTCTAGTTAAGAAAATTTACAGTTTCTATTCTACTATTTTTTTAAATTTAGGGCTGAATTTGAGGCACAACAGGGAAAACTCATAGGCATACAGATCTCATGGCTGATCACACTTGGTCCCACTGCAATCGCCATATAAGCTCATCCACCCAGTTTCATAGATTCTCAAAGTTATGAACATTGGTGCAACCTACACCAATTATAGTGCTGCATGATAAACCTATCACTTTAATAATAGTTTCCCAAGTATAAATATACACCAAATTAGACATGAAATTATTATAGAAACCATCTAATCTCAACAGAGCCAGTGTGGTATAATAAATTTTGCTAATTTTAATGAATTGTTTTCTATAATCCTATTACCATTTAGTTGTACCAAGAAATATTAAGTAAATTATTCATATTTGCCAACCGTGCAGGCTTTAGGCAGATTGGGAAACCAATGACATGAATGAAGGAAGTGTGGTGGGATTGATATTGGAATATTGAGTTCCAGAAATAACTATTATGAACAACTCTTGTAAAACACGGTATCTAAAATAAAGAAATTCAATTTGCATAGAGCGCTCAATTTGATATTTTCAAAAACCATGAGAACCTTAGTGACCTCATCTTGTCACTAACCAAGGAGCCCAGGCTAACCACTGGGATTTGTCAGTGCCACCCACAACTCAGTGCACACCCCACAGGAATTGGAGAAGGCTGGTTTCCAGGGAACCTAAGTGGTCTTCATAGAGAGCACTTATGTTATCTTAGTTCCAAAAATGTATTTTAGACGTTGCCATTCCTGTTATCATGGTTTTGTTCTATTGTTTTCCAGGTTTATTTTAATATCAAGAAAGTAAGTAGTACTTTCATACTCAAGTTGTTACTGATTCTAAAGGGGAAGGAAAATTATGATGCCATTTTTATTAATCCTATTTTTGGAGGTGTTCAGAGGTTACTCCTGTATCTGCACTCAGAAATCACTCATTGCAGTTTTGGGGGACCAAATGGGACCAAATGAAATGCCCCAAAAATGCACTACCCATTGTGCTTATCACTCCAGATGCTTTATTTATTCTATTAATTTACTTTTATATATAGATATTTACTTTTATATACAGATTTTTACATAATTTACTTTTTATACAGATGCTGTATATTAAATTTACATGCTAGCTATGAAAAAATACAATTTTTAATAAAATTGTGTATAAATAAATTATTTTACTTAAATAAACAGGCAAAAGAAGCCATTTAACAACACTTAACTGAAACATCCAAAATATCCTTTTGACTGAACTCAGGTTACATAAGATGTTCTATACAAGATACTGAAGAAATAGAAATGATTATGAATAAATCAGAGCACCTCAGTTTGGGGATCAAGTAGTAAAGCCCATCCCTGTATAGGTAAAATCCCTATATGAGTAAAATCCCTGTATGAGTAAAATCTCTGATATGACATGCACTCCACAACCCAGAACTTCTAAAACTAGTCCCCTATAAAAATTAACTTAAAAAATACCAAGACTAGAAAGATAATATAGGTGTAGGGCTCTTGAATCACACATAACCTACCCTCGTTTAATTCCCAGCACCAAATATGGTGTCCCTTGCCCCACCAGGAATGATTCTTGAGTGCAGAGCCAGAACTAAATAATAAGCACACCAGGTATGGTTCAAAACCAACCAAGTAAACATAAGTAAAACAAAATACAATTATTCCATAAATTCTAGTCTGAGTACTTAGTAGCACATACTTTAAATGCTTAGCAAGTCGGAGTACAGTGTTCAGTCTGGCATTAGGAATTGTAAGGGAAGCTTTTGTTTAGAGTGGGACTCCACTATTGACAATCCATGGGCTAAATACACCTGTCATGTTTCTTATTTTGTTGTTTTGTTTTGTTTTGTTTGTAAGATATCCCTACCAGTGGTTGGGGTATATTTAGTGCAAATGGATTTCTTCTGCTTGTCTCCGGAATCATGTGGTAAATCAAATCCAGGGCTTCATGAATAGAAACAAATGATCTACCCCTAAGTCAAATGTCTGACCTATGGCACTTGCTTTTTATATCGGCTATGAACTAAGACTGTATTATATTTTGAAACATTTATACGAAATACAAATGGAGAAGAAATATATAAGTCAATTGAAAGTTAAGTTAAATATCCATAATAAGCACCATTTAAACACAGTTGTATTTATTCCTTTATATTGTGTCTATGCTTAAATCAAATTTGAATACAACTTCAGAAAATACAGGACCTAGAAAGACTAAAATATCTACTATCTGGTCCCTTATTAGAGGAAATGTGTCAATTGAAATGTGTCAATCTTAATCCTAGAGGATTAAGAAAACCTTGATAATGATGGGCCTGAGTGATAGTACAACAGGTAGGACATTTGCCTTGCACGTGTCAAACCCAAGTTCAAACCTTGGGTCCTATATGATTTCCCAAGGCTACCAGATAACTCCTGAGTCAGGAGTAACAACTTCTGAGCACAGGCAGGTATATCCCCCAAATCAAGCAGCAACAAAATAACTTGATGACTGGCCATTATTTTTTAATAAAATCTTGAAGAATACGGCACACTTCTTACTGGGAGAATTTTAAGGGGGTGATTTAAAAATAAAAAAGGCATATTACTAGGAACTTGCATGGCTTCTTAAAAATATGAAAATATTCCTAATTTCTAGAAAGAGTACTTATGAAGAGAGTTGTTCACTGTAAGTAATCTACATAATAATCTGAGTGAAATTGTGCTGAGTAAAATGAGTCAGAGGGAGAGGGATAGACATAGAATTACTTCACTGATTTGTAGAATATACAAAGAAAGATAATAAGAAAATGAGATACAGCGACAATATAGATGAGGACCAGGAGGACCAGTTCATGATAGGAAGCTTAGTATAGAGAGTAGAGGAGTGCAATGAGGGCAGAGAAGGGAACACTATGGCAATGATAGTTGGAAATGGTCTCTCTAGACAACAACTAGGTGCTGAAAGGAGATAAAGTGATATGCATAATATCCCTTAGTACCAATATTGTAAATCACAGTGTCTAAAAGAAAAAAAAAAGAAGAAAGAAAAGAAAAACGTCAAGTTTGTCATAGAGGCAGTCAGGGGGTAGGAGGTGAGAGGGAAGGGAGGGAGAGGATTGGAGGGAAACTGGGGACATTGATGACTGGAAATGTGCAGTAACGAAGGGTTTAGTACATTGTATGACTGTAACTCACCATTGAACAACATTGCAACTGTGTATCTAACTGTAATTCAATTGAATCTATTAGTTAAAATAGAATAACTTTTTTTTTGTTTTTTGGGTAACACCCCATAAAGCTCAGAGGTTACTCCTGGCTATGCGCTCAGAAATCGCTCCTGGCTTGGGGACCACATGGGACACAGGGGAATCTAACCAAGGTCCGTCCTATGACAGCTACATGCAAGGCAAATGCCCTACCTCTGTGCCCTTGCTCTGGCCCAAATATAGAATAACCTCTTATGCCTGGCTTGGTTTAAGAAAGGTGAAGAGACCTCTTAAGTCTATAGAGTAACAAAACAAGAGACAATTTCACCAAATGATGTCAGATCACTGGCCTTTGATTATAAAACTGAAGTAACCAAGCAGTGGGGGAGAGTGAGACTGAAAGTGACATAAGTATATGATTGGGGGAATCTTGAACACTCTGGTAATGATGAAAATGCAATAACCTGTGCACATCAACACTATCAACACTAACACCAGTATAACTACTTAAGTACAATAAAAGTAATTAAGAGTCTGGAGTGGGGGCCCGGGAGATAGCATGGAGGTAAGGCGTTTGCCTTTCATGCAAAAGGTCATCGGTTCGAATCCCGGTGCCCCATATGGTCCCCCGTGCCTGCCAGGAGCGATTTCTGAGCATGGAGCCAGGAGTAACCCCTGAGCACTGCCGGGTGTGACCCAAAAACCAAAAAAAAAAAAAAAGAAAAAAAAAAGAGTCTGGAGTGATAGTGTAATGCATAGAGTCTTGCTTTGTATGTAGTTTACCTGAATTTGTTTACCAGAATCCTATATGTCCCTAACACTTCCAGGTGTGATCCTTCAGTGTAGAGTCAAAGGAAAACTCTGAGAAACAAAAAAGTATTAATATTAAAAAATAAACTAAGATCATCCCCCAATTCCCCCCAAAAGGAAGAGTGAGGAGAAAATGGACATTTTTTTCACTCACCACTTCCAAACTATACCCATTTACCTTTGGCAAAAATTAAAATAATTTACTTGGTTGGTGTTTAACTGAAGATCAATGCATTCAAAAAAAAAGTTTTTCAAACAACCAATTTGTTGTTGTTGTTGTTGTTGTGTAAAATGAAAAGGAAACTGGTGGAAGATAAGAATAACCACAACAATGAATTACATAAGAGATTATAAATATTAGTATGGGCCTGGAGAGATAGCACAGCGGCGTTTGCCTTGCAAGCAGCCGATCCAGGACCAAAGGTGGTTGGTTCGAATCCCAGTGTCCCATATGGTCTCCAGTGCCTGCCAGGAGCTATTTCTGAGCAGACAGTGAGGAGTAATCCCTGAGTTAGTAAAGATGAATTGTGTGGTTGACTCTTTAAAGTTTATATACCCAGAGATACACATAGAGAACATTATATATAATGTGTGTACATATGTGTATATAAATATGCACTGTATGGATGACATAAACATAAAAAAGGAAGAAGGGAGAAAGATAGGGATTGTTTAAGAGAAAAAAGGAAGTAGGGGCGGAAAAATAGCACAGCAGATAGGGCATTTGCCTTGCAGGTGGCTGACCTCGGTTAGATCGCTGGCATCCCCTAAGACCCCCTTAACCTGTCAGGAGTAATTTCTGAGTGCTGAGCCAGGAGTATTCTTTGAGCACCACTGCGTGTGACTCAAAACCAAAATAAATAAATAAATAAAAAGAGAGGGGACAAAAAAAGTAAAGAAAGGTAACAAGGGAAAAGACAGATCTCCTAAGTGACAAAGAATAAACATATGAACTAAGTATAGATTTTAGCTATAGTTAAGTGGGTGTAAGTAACATCCATTCAAGAAAATGTCCAGCAATAGTTAAAAATGTACTGTGTTAGCTCTAGTAAAATAAAAGACATAAAGACCAAAGTTCTTTACTTGTTACAGCCTTTGGATAAGAACACACACATTTTGCAATTCTAAAATTTCCTGTCACTTTTTTTCTAAATGGTGTAAAATTAGGGATTAACAGTATTTATTTAAAAAAAAAAGAAGGTTTCACTTATTGTCAAAGTGTAATCTGAAAAAACTGAACTGATATTTTAAAGTTTACATAGTTGATTATGATACTTTTGTTTCCAGGTAAGAAGGAGCAAAATTATTCAAAAAAGAAAATAAAGAAAGAAAAGAAATAGAAAAAATGTACAGCAGCAAGAAAATTTGTATAAATGATTGTATCTCACGATGAAGTTGTTGGGTCATTGTCAGAAGGTTTAGTAAGTTCTTGTTACTAGTTCATCATTCTGTTGTTTTGTTTCTGAACATTAGATCACTTCAGAAACATAATGCCATTTAAGTTGGTATGTTCCTATGAGAATGACAATAAGAATAACAACAACAATAATAATAAAGGAATTGACAGGCAGATGCATATGGACACATGGCCCAGTAATTCCAAGCACTTTACTGATGCTATAGCATTTGTGAGCATGGTTTCACCTGTCAGAGTTTCTGTAAGTATAAGAAGGTGTGATGGAAAGTGTTCACATTCACTCCAAAAAGTCCTGGTGATGTCAGCCCAAATATTAATATACTTGGCTTTTGGTCAGATTGATATCTCTACAAAGAGCTGTAGCTGAGTGTTGAAGTTGGGCCATTGGCAAAATGGTGATTGCAGGTGATGTGTGCATCAAGCATGACTTTGGCAGGCCCTGGTCTTGAACTGCCCTCTTCCCCAAAATTGCCAGATTTCAGCTGCGTGGGCAGTATACCCATAATTTTTCATGACTTTGTTTATATCTCTTTTGAGAATACAGTGACTATATGAAGTTGGTCAAATGTAGACATAGTGACTTTGTTTGTGGGCATGATTTTGACTACCAAGGGATCTGGAAGTACAAGAAGGTAGGGGGAGTGAAGGCACCATATTTATATTTGTATACAAATGTTCACTTCTGAGAAATGATTAGTTAAATGTTAGAAAATACTTATTTAGGGATGGAAAAATACAGTGGGTAGGGTTCTTGTTTTGCATGCAGCTACGTAAGTTCCATCCCCAGCACCACACATGACCCTCTAAGCTCTGCCAGGTGTTATCCAGTCTAATTAACAGTCTGTGTGGCCCCAGAACCAAAACAATAATTTAAACAAATAGAAAAAACACTTATTTCATTTTTTTCTTCACTTGGATAGCTCTAAGTAGCACCTAGGAAGTGTTTATTTTTAATTTATAAATATTTTGTATTCATTAGCAAGGATCCCCTGAAGGGGTACTTGATCATACACAGTTTCCGGTAATTTTATTTTACATACATTTTACACAACTAAGTAATTCCAGAAGCATAGAAAGGGACATATAATAATAACATGGTGTGAAACACTTTCTAAGAACTGCACTAGAGTAAAAGGATTGCAATGAAAATTGAATGAATTCTCTCTAGTAAATTTGCTCAAAGTCATACACATTTGTCTGCAAAACAAAACCTGTAGGCAGTTAAACACTTCCTGCTCAACATTGACCTTTCTTGAAATATATGCTTAACCATGGAATCTTGGAAACTATCTTTGTGTTTTATCAGAACAATGGTATGCAGAGAATGAAAAATATCTCCACTAGGGATTTATGTTCACTAAGAACTCAGAAAACACGGAATCTGCACCTGCTACAAGTTAATATTGGGCTAACAAAACAAAGATTTCTACACAAAGTTAAAGATATTTATATTAGACAGAATATTTTTGAACTGAGTCATGAGAAAAGCAGAACCTAAATTTTTCTTATGAAAGCACTCAAAGTCCAGAATATTAAGTCACGATTAGATACAAAGAATTTTAAATTTGTGCTAGAAAACAATAGAAAAGATACTATAGATCAGATTACAAAGGAAGGAAGGGTGTAACAGGCCCTGCCAGTTCTGACTATTCTTTCTGCCCACATGCACATCTTAAATGTTCTATTTTTAATTGGAGTAGAAAATGCCTCAGCGTCTATACTCTGATCTTCCACAATAACACTTAGCCCCTTGGTGATAGTAAAAAGAATGTAAATTGGCTTTGATCTGAAATGGTCTTTATCTAGAGCATATTACATACCAAACTATCTGGCTGACCCCAAATAATAGCATAACCCTTTCTATCTCTGATCATAAACTGAGGCTCCTTGTTAGATTTATAACTATGACACAAAGAAATAACCAGAAAACCCAAAGCTGCCAGTGAAGATCACAAAAGGTCAGGACCAACATGCATATTATGACTTTAATGCTCTTATTGCAGTATGATGCTTTGAGTTTTAACAGTAGATATCTGGCCAGGGAGATAGATCAAGTTTTAATGCCTACCATGTGATAGACTCAGAGTTGATTCTCTGGCACCACACACAAAACACTATCTACTGTAACCCTGGTGACCCAGAGCACATACATCACTAGCATCAATAATGGCTCCATGCACCAATGAGTATTCATGCTTAAGGATTAATAAATAGATTTCTTCCAACAAACATAAAATTTTATTTAGCCTTCTCTATAAATAAACAAAAATGTGTTGATACCACTGGAAAAATTAAAAATGACTAATATCCAACAATGAAATCAAAGTTCTCAATATTTTTAACCTAGATTTCAAACTCAAAAATTAAACTTCTATATGCAAAATTACAGCTGTACAAAACATTTTTTGGTCAGTGGTGATTTTTCTAGCTTATTTGAAAAAAATTCTGGCAGAATTATTATGAATTGCAAGTTTGTATGTAAATCATCTTAAAGAGTATCTGACTAAAAGTCAAATATTTACTATCTTATTCATCATAATGTCAAAGTTCTCAATGTATGAAAGTATACTGTCATGTAATGATTAAGTAATTATAGCTGCTACCCTATATCTAATGACCACAATCTTAGTTTTTTTTAATCTTTATAATCAAGAAGTCATCTTAAATAGATTAAAAAGGGCTAGGGCTATACTACTACAGAAACTGCAAGTAAAAGACTGGTTGTTGGGCTCCAAACACTGTAATCCAACCCTAGGAAAATGGGTCTGGAGCATGATAGCTGCTAAGAATTAATAATCCAAGCCAGGATTGTAAGGTTTCCAACCTTGTGGTGCTAAACCTGCCTAAAACAACAACTTTTATTCCCATTTAATCCACCTTCAGAGAGGGGCTGGGTCCAGTAACAAAATACCTGTCTGGAAGTAATTCAATATAGGTGGATTTTTACATTTCAAAAGCGTTGGGTGAAGGGGAGAGGGAGCAAAGACAAAAGTCTTTATATTGGAATAAAATAAGATATGCCCTAACTTTGATCTTGTATGCAGTTGGTCTAGGTTGTTGCCCAAGCACTGCCAAAAATGATTCCTGAACAGAGTTGGGATTAAACCTGAACACCAGTTCTATCTTCTTCCAAATGATAAAATATTTTAGATTTCTATTAACCTTGAGCAAATTCTTAAAAGCGATACACAAAGCATGCTTATATTGTTTGTGTTATTTTACACTTCAAAGGCAATATTCCTTAGTATTACCAAGTAGCCAAAGCTATCTACAGACAGACACGAAGATGTCAAAATATAAACAGGAAGTGAACAGGAGGTACAATACCAAGATATCAGGCCCTGGTGATTTCTTACAGCAAGGGTTAGAAAAGAGGGGAAAGGAAAGGGCTTCTGAATGTGATGCATGAAATAAAGAGGATTGACTGTGGGGATAGGCAAGAAAATTAAAATTTTATTTTAAAAATGTGTTTACAATTCTAAAAGATCATTTATTGAAACTGACAAAACCTGAGTTTAAGGTTACAATGTGAGAGGCTGAACGCTTTCAATATATTACCTCACTTGCTCATAACTACTCTGTATGTTGTGTCATTTATTTTTTTGTTGCAGATGTGATATGGGTTAAGAAATGTCACTTGACTGGCCACAGTTAGTTCAGCAGTTAACTGATAAAGTCAGAATAGTTTAGATTAGGGGCCAGAGAGATAGCATGAAGGTAAGGTGTCTGCCTTGCAGAAGGTCAGTGGTTCGAATCCCAGCATCCCATATGGTCCCCAGAACCTGCCAGGAGCGATTTCTGAGTGTAGAGCCAGGAGTAACCCTTGAGCGCTGCTGAATGTGACCTAAAAACCAAAAATAAATAAATAAATAAAAATAAAGAATCGTTTAATCTCCCTCTGTAGCTTACTCCTAACCAAACCACCATGCTGACTAATTTTAAGAAGATTAAACCTATGAAAAATACTAAGATACTTTTTCTCAAAGATTTTATTTCTCATACTTGTTTCTCTTTACTTCCCTATTTCTCTTCAGCTAAAACATTCCCCCATTTATGAAGGAAGGATTGGGTAAGAGAAATAGCCACATATTATACCTGTTACTCATGTCTCACAAGAACTTGAAGAGCAACTCCTTCCATGGACTTGTGGGCAGAGGTGCAATTCACAATTTCTAGTACCTGAGTTCCAAGTTTTATATTTTACCCCACCCACCTTTCTTTATGTCAATTATAGTATCAAAAAAATCATATCTGGTTTTAATTCAGAGAGGACAGCCATATCAATCACTCTCAAAGAAAAACATAAGCATCCAAATCTGAAATAAAACTATTAGGTTAGATAAACAAAAATGCACAGACTAGTCTATCACCACCTATGCTTTACCAGGTGGTTTTTTTGTTCTCTTTCTCTCTCTTTCTCTCTCTTTCTCTTTCTCTCTCTCTCTCTCTCTCACACACACACACACTCACACGGTGTCATGTTGTCTATTATGTAAAATTTTGTATAAACCAGGCAGCTCATAGCATGTTTGACTTTTGTCCAAGTTGTGTTTATTTGAGAACACTCTAGCAATAATTCCATTTCTCTGTTAATGGAAAAAATATCCTCAAACGGACAATAGAATGACTGTGATCAAAAACTATCAGCAAAACCAGTATAAATTATAAGCAGAACATGCAAAGCCAACCAGTTTTGCTTTCTTCCCTTATTTCTTGCCCCACTCTTTTCACATCCTACCATAACAATATTCAAGTAGAAGTACTTTCCATCCTGTAATATACCTTGTACTGTCATGATCTGAGGTATTTAAAAATGTTCTTTTGCTCTGGGTATCTTTTTCTCTACAAACCCATTGGCTTAGACATTATCCTTCAAAATCTAATTCAGAAAATCTCTCTTTTAGCAATCTCTCTACTGCCTTTTCCTTCTGTATTCTCTTGAAACTATAGAATGCCTTTATTTTTGAATTCATATTTATTTACATTTGTCTCCCAGGTTTATCTGTGACTTTTTCACCTGGTAAAACATGGGTGGTGACAGACTAGTCTGTGTATCTTTGTTTATCTAGCCTAACAATTTAGTTCATACTTGTATGTTTATGTTTTTCTTTGAGAATGATTGATATGGCTCTCCTTTCTGAATTAAAGAAACAGCTTCTCTGGATTAAATAATAGAATAGGGCTCTTGCCTTGCAAATAGTCCACCTGAGGTCCAACCCAGCATAACATAAAATCCCTTGAGCACAACCAGAGAGATCCTTAACTTCGGAGTCAGGGGAAGGGTCTCAGCACGACTGGATGTGGCCCCAAAGTGAATTAATCAATTAATAAGAACTGTAAGAGAGATTTATGAAAGACAAAAAAAATCTATCTGCTGTTAGTGGAACTATAGAATTGGAGACAGCTCAGTATCCAAGCTCAGGAATCACAAAGAGGTGGAGAAAGAGGAAGGAAATGACTAAGAAGAGCAGCATACTAATTGATTAGTGGTTATCACAGATACCAACAATAGCTCTAATTTAAATTTAGTTGCTTCAATCCTAGGAGTAGCCTAGATTTGTGGGTAAGTTTTTCTCTCTGATGACAATGCTTGGTTTGTGACTGTGGCAAAAACCTTCTGCTGAGTCATTTGTTGCTGTTCTGTCATCATTCCTCTATTCAGAATGTATTTCCTTTTCCTATTCATTAGCACGTTTTCTTGGTAAATTCAGCAGCTATTGTCAGCATAGAGTTTCTGAAGTGCTTTCACTTACATCCGATATGTTCTCAAAAAAGTACAAAATATGTGAAAAGATAAACCAGTAAAGATACATCTATAAGAAAAGGGACATTTTCACTACAAGCTATTTAAAAGCTATTTGTAAAATTTATTTTCAATTCACATTAAAGATTTAAACATATTAAGTCAGCAGAATTTACTAGAGTACAATAGAGTAAATGAAAAATGTTATTAAGGATAAAAAAATCATCAAGTTATTATAAGAAAATTTTATTATTTCAATAATAATTTCAGCTACCATTTGCCTAACATTCTGTTCTGTACAGTAACAAGTATCATCAATTTCCTAATTTTGAGTTGCTCATAATTGACTAGAAAAATCCTGATTACAATAAAATGTGAAAATAGAAATATCCTATAAAATTGAGAATAAATTTTACATACATAATTATATACTCAGAAATATATTTATTATCTTCTAAATTTATGTTTAATTATTTTTTGAAAACTGTTTCCATCTTCCAGGCTGGTAGAAAATTTAACTTGCTAATTCTTAGTAGTTTTTCCCCACCTGTTTAATAGGAACAAAGGAGGATGGAGGGGTGAAGAACTAAAGCTATATGGCTATAGCTATAGCTATAGCTCTTTGCAAAGTTGGACAGACACCACAAAATTGACCTTTGATAACATCTGTGTTTTATAGCTGAAATAAGAAGCAAATATGAGACTTTAAAAAAACCTTAAGTACCTAATTTCTCCAGGCAGCCAATCTTGATGCTCTAACTGAGAGGCACAATCATAAATGAGAGAACTCATTTTATTCTCACTTAATCACACATTATAAGCAGGTCATTTCTGTGATAATTCAGGCATAGAAATTCCAATTTCTTGTCTTTAGATTTTCATTTATACAGATATGTATATTGACTACCTGAAAGTCACTGTGAGAACAAAATGAGGTCATTTAATATATAGTGCTTATAACAATACCTGGCACAGATCAAGTTTTTAGAAAGACTTGATTGTTATTACTATTGTTGTTTTTGCTATCATCATTCTCAGGAGGCATACAAAGTTACTCTTTGCTCCTGGAACCTAAAGATCTTTCTTCCCTCCATTCCCAGGCAAAGGAAATGCTTTTTATTCCATCTAGGAGAGAAGTCCTGTGATCTCCATCATCTCCTCTTAGATTCTCCATATCCAACTTTAGTTTGATATTTTCCTGTGCTCACATACAAAAATATCCTCAATTAATTTATGTAAAGATTTTGTGGGACGAGGGGGATTTCTTAGTCAAAAATTATGAAGGCAAAGAAAATGCAGGGCCAAAAGATAAACTATCAAACAACATAAAACACTTATTTCTCTATTGATAGATTATCACAGTAGATGCAAAGTAATACTGAATCTTTAAAAAAAATAACTCCTTGTTGGGAAATATATATATATATATATATGTATAATGACTGTAAAAGATGGAAATTTTTATTTCTAGTTAACTTACTTTATGTTTGGTTTGGGTGTACTGGATGTACTCAAGGCTTACTCCTGGCTTTTCTCCCAGGAATTGGAGAGACTGGAAGACCATATTGGGTGCTAGGGATTAATCCAGATTAGCTGCATACAAGGCAAGCACCCTAACCACTATATTATCTTCCTGGCCCTAATTAGTTACTTTTTAATAGCTTAAAGACTATTTCTTTTCTCAAACTAAATTAACCAGATTAAGTTTAAAAAATAAGCTTTCTCTCCTTATTCTAAAAAAGAAAAAGTAATCTATGTTTGTACTTTTGAATACAATTTAGGTTTTGATTATAGTAATTAATAATATTTGCAAGATTGCAAGATTTAAATAGGATTATAATGTTAGTATATCCTACAGGGTTCTTGCCTTGTGCATAGTCAACCCAGGTTCCATCCTCGACTTCCCATATATCTGAAGTTTTCCAAAAATAATTTCTGAGCACAGAGTCAATAGTAAGCCCTGAACATGACTAGGAGAGGTCCCCAAATGGACAAGCAAATATAATTAAATATTTAAATATGCAACTGCTTTGGACAAAATTCTTTTTTTTTTTTTTTGGTCTTTTTGGGTCACACCCGGCAGTGCTCAGGGGTTACTCCTGGCTCCATGCTCAGAAATTGCTCCTGGCAGGCACGGGGGACCATATGGGGCACCAGGATTCGAACCGATGACCTTTTGCATAAAAGGCAAACGCCTTACCTCCATGCTATCTCCCGGGCCCCTGGACAAAATTCTTACCATCTTATTCTTCAACATTTATAAAAATACAAGATCTAACTAGGGGGTGGGAAGAAAAGATCAGTCTCAAAAGAAAGTGAGCCTAGGCATGGATAACCACTTTTATAAAGTTTTAGGAGTATGAAGGCATTTATTCAACACTCACACTAAGCTCCAGCAGGTACGTATTGTTTATTTAGACAATTTAAATAGGAGAATGACTATGTGGCATTTAAAATAAATTTAAAATGTAATTTTCTATTTTGTGTCCCTATTCTTTTTTCCTTCCATACTTTATATAACAATAACACAGACTCACAAAAGCCATTGCTTTTTTCAATGTGATTTAAAATTATTATCTAAGTAATCTAAGCTTTCAAAATGCCAAAAATAGAACTACCTTATATGAAGAGACAAATGGAGATACTTTCACATTGAATAAATTGGACAAATGACTGTTAGCTTGAATTTTATCTGTGATAAATATGTTTTCTATCAATAGTAAATATTATCTTTTATTTGCATTCAGAACTTCAGTCCATTGTTACTTATATTCATTTATATGACAGATGAACTCCTATATAGTACAACTGAGCAGCTGAATACTAACACTATTCCTATTTCTTTTTTTTTTTTTTTTTTTTTTTTTTTGGTTTTTGGGTCACACCCAGCGGTGCTCAGGGGTTAGTTACTCCTGGCTTTAAGCTCAGAAATTGCTCCTGGAAGGCTCAGAGGACCATATGGGATGCCAGGATTCAAACCAATGACATTCTGCATGAAAGGCAAACACCTACCTTCATGCTATCTCTCCAGCCCCTCTATTTCTATTTTTTTATAATTTTATATATAGTATTAACATTTACCAGCATTTCTGTATTTTATGGAATATCTGAATCTTTAGCAAAAGCAGTTGAATCCCACAATATTAAAATGCCCTGGAATTGCCTATACTATTTTTGAAAAGAAGAAAACTCAAAAATATTATGTAGAATCTATGATTTGATATTTAAATACTTCTTATAATAAAACTTTATAAAAGTGATCTTTTTGCAACTCTTAAAAATATAACATTTAAAGCACAACAGAAGCATCATAAATAAACAACTGAAGAGGAATGGCAGAAAATTCCAGCTGAAAGCAGTTCAGCATATAAAAATAAATTTTTTTTAAGACTGAGACCATTCTATTATTAATGAAACAGGCATCCTGAGGAAATTCAAGGAGACAAGAGAAATTGCAAAGTCATGAATTAAATAGAGACTTAAAAGTAAGAGTTCTATTTCCTTGGCCCATGATATCTGCCTACTGAAGTTTATTCACTAAGAATAAAATTTAAATTACTGTTTGAAAGAAATATATTTCATCTCGAAAAATATTGTTTCAATATTGACATGGTAAATAATTACCCTAACCTACATTTTATCTTCCCTGAATTTGCTGCACCAGAAATGAATTTTGTACTTGTGCTAGCATTACGAAAGTATTGAAAGATTCATCTCGGAATGTAGAGAAGGCTCATTCATTCACATCCTCACCACCTAAAACACCAACTACCACATACAACTTTGGATCCAGTCTGTAATGTCCCTGAAATTATGTCACAGAAACCACTTTGAAAAGCTCACAGTGAAGGGAAAGCATATGATCCTTTATCTTAGTAACAGAAATAGAAAAGGACTTCATATTTAATTCATTTTTTTCATAACCAATCGGTCTCAATTTAAGTATTTTGAGAAAAAATGAAATCATCATTCATGTCTAATTCCTTAATGTCTGTTTTGACATCTATTATTTAATTGAATCTCATAAAGTCACATAAATTGGAATGATAAATAAAATAAGTGCAAATGTCTAGGATAATTTTATCTTTATAATTTTCTATCTCTACTGTAAGGGTTAATAATGTAGCAAATACTAGATGAATGGTCCATCAAACTAATCAAATTAACAAAAACAGCAAGATAGAACTAATTTGATTATTTTGCAGTCTATGCTTACAAATAAGGCAAGCACTATCAATGCCCAGTAAGAAATAGGGGGAAAAAAAAGGATGCTTACAAATAAGGCAAGCACTATCAATGCCCAGTAAGAAATAGGGGGAAAAAAAAAGGTCTTTAAATTCTATCATTTCGAAGTCCTGAAAAGCTTTATATTATTCCTGAAAGCTTTATATTATGATCCAGAAACGTTTCAGAGAGAGTCTGGGGCTTAAATAATGTCTATGGTCTAGAATTTTTACTTGGGATATAAAATATTAAATGTAGATGATAATGACCTAATAGTTATTCTTGATAACTTTCTAAACCAAACTGTGGGAAATTTGGGCTTCTAAGTTCCAGCCTACAGATAGTGGTATTCATTGTGTTCGTGTTTGTGTTCTTGGGGATCCTGAGGCAGACTGGTTGGCAGCAAAGGGCACCACAAGAGAAAGATATAGACTGTCAAGAGAGAAAATGCAAAAAGGCCCAAGGGGTTGAGCAGCCTCAGGATCTGTCTTCTAGCTTGTTGCTGCTCTCTTTTGCTATTCTCTCTTGCTGTTCTACCTCTGCTTCTCCTCTGAGCTGTTTTTATTTGACAGAATTTAACATACATCATCTAAGACTACTTAAAAAAAGAGTAAATAAGCCATCTATTGAAACTTCAAAGGAACATCAGTCCAAGTATCTTGCCCAGTTTTGTTCTTTCCAGCACATCAGATACAAAAGTGGAATTTTATGTATAGAGCACTGGTTTTCTATTTCCCATACCTTTACAGTACCTCCTCAACTCCAATCCCACCCTACAGTGGAGCTGCTCACTCTTCATAGCTGTCATATCAGTCACTACCTTGTTCCAGTATTTTAATATGTAAATTAATAACACTGTTTAACAATTTTAATAATAACTATAATTATTATATGATACATAATATTACATAATGATTAATTAAAAAAGAGGAATATTCTCCCAGAGATACTGACCAGACTGTAGTGAATTCTCTCAATAGGGTCCCATAGGGGAATTTTTATTTAATTCTGTTTTTGATATGGCTTTTGTAGTGATTCCCAGAAGCACTGTCAGATTGCTCCTATTTTCATTATCCTATAAATCCATTTTTTTAAATTACTTTCAGTATAAATCTTAGAAAGCAGGAACCTTGAAAGATAAATTCATATATTTTTCTAAGAGACAAAATTCCCTCAAATAGTTCATCACTTTTATATTCCTTTCTTTAATGTGATCTTATTTCAATTGGGAAATATCAAATATATCACTTGTTGGTTCAGAATTACATCTTTAATAATGATTTTCTATTAATTTTATCCTTCTTCCTCCCTGGGATATTGTAGTACTAGTTTGTCATTTTAACTAACCCCAGTTGAACACCATTAACAAAATCCAATGTTTACTCTATCACTCTTTGATCTGAGTCCTATGAAAACTCATTAGTAAACTAAGGTATAAGTGATACAGCACAAGATAAAAAATACTTTATATCAATTTTTCAGAAAATATTGTTATAATGGTACTTATAGGCAGTAATGTTAGTATAACTATGATTTAAATGAAATTTTAAAATAGCAATAAATTAAATTTGTTCCTTGTACTTGGACAGATTATTGTAAGAGCAAAGAGAAAGGTGAGTTTTACAATATTTTTGAGGGGATAAAGCATGGCCTCTGCCTTCTTTTCTCTTCTCATCAAGTTTGTGAAATATATTCTATTTATTGCAATAAGTATTTAATTATTACCATTATTATAATCACAGCACTATATAGTCATAGAAAATTTATTGAATTTGACTTTATTGTATGTCACAGATATTGCAATAAATGAAAATTTGTGGCAACCCTGCAACAAGCAAGTCTACACATCCAATTTATCCAACAGCTTATGTTCATTTTTATCTTTGCCATATTTAATTAAGGCCTGAGCATTTTTAGGCCTGATGATGTTGCACACTTGATAGACTACAATGTAATATAAATATAGATGTATGCATTGGGAAATCAAATAATTTTATGTAATTCACTTTATTAAATATTTGCTTTTTATGAAGATTTGGGACCAAACCTGTAATATCTCTAAGGTATGCATTTTTAACCTATGATACAGATCTCCACAGGTTTATTTTGGAGCCTATCTATTACAAGAGAAGAAGCTGAGATTCAGAGAAAGAATAAAGTGTGGTCAAAGTAACATAGTCTGGATTAAAATATTACTTTACATCTGACAAACCCTGTATTCATGATTTCCCTGTACTGATTTTTTTTGTTTTGTTTTGGTTTTTGGGGCCACATCAGGAGGGTTTGAGGGTTACTCCTGTCTCTGTGCTCAGAAATTGCCCCTGGTTTGGGGGAACTATATGGAGCGCCGGGGGATCAAACCACGGTCCATCCTAGGTCAGCAGCATGCAAGGCACACGCCCTACAGCTGTGCCACCACTCCGGTCCTATCCCCTATATGGAATTTATGGACAAAGTACATTACATTGACTGGTGATGAATGAGAGAAAAAAGTAGAAGGAGCAGAAAAGTTTGACATATAAAAGCATTAAAGAGAGAATAAACACTCATTTCAATGTCCTGTTTATTCTATATTTGCAGTAGAAAAGGTGTATTAAAGGATTTTATAGCAATACCCTAAATTTACAAAGGCATTTCCTTTGCCAGTGCTGCATGCAACACTGTGTATTGAGATGATTCATGAATACAAAAGTTTTTTTTTTTTTTTTGGTTTTTTGGGGCCATACCCAGTGACGCTCAGGGGTTACTCCTGGCTATTCGCTCAGAAGTCGCTCCTGGCAGGCACGGGGGACCATATGGGGAACCTGGGGATCGAACCACGGTCCGTCCTAGGTTAGCACAGGCATCTTACCTCCAGCACCACCACCTGGACCCTGAATACAAAAGTTTTTAAACTAAAAGAAACCATAGAAATAATCTGATAATGCCTACTTTTTCTTGGTGTTTGAACATTCAATAACTGAAACACACAACTATATTATGAACAACTTGGTAAATCATGATGCTATAATAAGAATTTTAAATTGCAACAAATAAACAAACTTGGACTCACCATATGAAATCTATTCACAAGTTAATTCAACCCTAGTAAATATATTAACCGAGTAGTTATGCAAAGTGTGTCCACATGTAACATAGTTCCAGAAGTGTTCATCCATTTTCCAAGGGAAAAATGTAGCTGTGAGATATATGTGCTGATTCATATTTTCACATAGCAAAATCTTATTATTCCAGCACTATTTGCTGAAAAGACTACCCTTGGTGAAACTGTCTTTGCACCATAGTTTCCTGACTTCGATGAAAGAAATGTATAGAATCCATAATCTTCAAATATAGGAACCTGATACCAACAACAGCTAAAGCATGAAAAAGTTTCACCAGGAAAACGGAGAATGACTCGGGGCGGACAGACTGGTATGCCTGGAGCTCAGAGTCCGTCTTGTATCAATAAATTTCTGGGGTGAGGCCTTCTTGTAATCAGGCCAGGGATTTTATTTTCTGTTTTCCCCATATTTTTCTTGGCCTATGCAAACAACAGAGATTGCCACTGTCATACCTTTACTATTGTATTTTTTTAACACTTATATATTTAAAAAAAAAGTTTACTGAATTTAAAAACAAATAACTGTAGTAGAATGCCTGTCTCAAATACTGGCAGGGGATGGGAAGGAGGGAGGGGGGTATTGGGGGGGAATGTTACTCTGGTGAAGGGGGATATTATATTTGTGACTGTAACCCAACTATAATCATGTTTGTAATCATGGTGCTTAAATAAATTAATCAATTATTTAATTGATTAATTTAAAAAAAGAAAATGGCAGCTGCCCTTTGCTGTGTCGGTTTCTTTTTGGCCTATCAAGCCTTTCCATTAATCTATGTGTGTTCTTTCACCAAAACCTAACTGCAGCTTTGCAGTAAATCTTTAAGCTAGACAGTCTGAAATTTCCAATTTAATTTTTTTACAGAACTATTTGGGATAATTTTTCTCCACATCTTATTATAAATTCAAGAGTGAGCTTATTAGGTTTTGACTGAGATTACACCGAATTTGTAGATCATATTGCAGAAAACTGTTATTTTTAATTGCTTTATTTAAGCACTGTGGTTACAAATTTGTTCATTGTTGGATTTAAATAATACAATATACACCATTCTTCACCAGTGCACCTTTCCCCTCACAGTCACTAGTGTATCACATTTCATTTCCTCCCCATATTCCCCACCCACCTCTCTCTATCTCTCTGTTTCTCTCTGTCTCTGTCTCTCTCTGTCTCCGTCTCTCTCTGTCTCTCTGTCTCTCTGTCTCTCTGTCTCTCTGTCTCTCTCTCTCTGTCTCTCTCTCTCTCTCTCTCTCTCTCTCTCTCTCTCTCCTTTTTGACACTGTGGTTTGCACTATTGTTAATGCAGGGGTCCCTTACATGTTAGTCATGTTAGTTTCTTCTCTTTCAGCACCGAGTTCTTGTACAGAGTGATCAGTTCCTTCTATCATTGACCTAGTTGACCCTCCTCTATTCTAGCTACACTCAGCACTCCTTGTGGAGAACTTTTTACTCTGGGCTGGACCTCTTGACCTTTGTCTCTGTGGTCTCTGGGTATTATTACCATACTGTCTCTTGTTTTTCTTTCTTTTTTTTTTTAACTTGATTGATTGATTGATTGGTTTTTGGCCCACACCCGGCTGTGTTCTAGGGTTACTCCTGGCTTTGCACTCAGAAATCGCCCCTGGCAGGCTGGGGGACAATATGGGATGCCGGAAATAGAACCGGGTCCCTCCCTGGTGTACTGCATGCAAGGCAAACGCCATACCATTGTGCCATCACTCCAACACCAGATCTTGTTTTCCCTATACCCCACAAATGAGTGAGATTATTCTATGCTCCTTTTTCTCTGACTCATTTCACTCAGTATAATCGTCTCCATTTCCATCCATGTATAAGCAAATTTCATGGCTTCTTTTTTCCTAACGGCTGTACAGTATTCAGTATAAATGTTCAACAGTTTCTTTAGTCACTAATCTGTTGTCATGTACCTGAGTTGTTTCCAGATTCTGGTTATTGTAAATAGTGCTGCATGGTGCTTTTCTGCATGGTGTTTTTGTGTTTCTGGGGAAATCTTAGAAGTAGTATTGCTGTATAGATTAAGAATATAAAGTATAAAGAGATCCAAGTGTTGAGTGAGGCCATCCCAGGCACAGTGTTTCTAACTCCTACAGGTCTGATGAAGGGTAGTAGCAAAGAAATAATTCACAAGCAATCAATAAAGTTTTATCAAAGTCAGCTTGCTTTTACTCGAGTCTCTCTCTCTCTCTGTGTCTCTCTCTGTGTCTCTCTCTGTCTCTCTCTCTGTCTCTCTCTCCTCTCTCTGTGTCTCTCTCTGTCTCTCTCTCTGTCTCTCTCCTCCTCTCTCTCTGTCTCTCTCCTCTCTCTCTCCTCCCTCTCTCTCTCTCTCTCTCTCTCTCTCTCTCTCTCTCTCTCTCTCTCTCTCTCTCTCTCTCTCTCTCTCTCTCCTCTAGTGTTCTCTGCTGCTTCTCTGCTATGTTTTTTACTGCCTCTCCTCTCTGCCTCTTTCTACTTCTCTCTCATCTCCCCGCAGCCAGGTCTGATCATCCAGGTGGGATTAACATCTCAAAAGAAAGTTTAGGTAAAAGGAAGTTAGAGGGAAGAGTTACATTTAACTTTTTGAGGAATGTCCATATTGATTTCCAAATTGGTTGAATTCCCACCATCAGTGAATGAGAGTCCTTTTTTTTTTCTCTGCATCCACACCAGCATTGGTTGTTCTTGTTTATTTTTTTTGTTTTGTTTTGTTTTTTGGGTTTTTTTTGTGATGTGTACTAGTCTCTGTGGTGTGAGATGATATCTCATGGTTTCAATTTATATTTCCCTGATGATTAGTTATGAGAAGGATTTTTTTTCATGTGCCTTTTGGCCATCTGTATATCTTCTTTGAGGGAATGTTTGTTCATTTCTTCACCACATTTTTTGATGGAGTTAGATATTTTTTTCTTGTAAAGTTCAATCAGAACCTTGTTAATTCCTTATTATTGGGTGAGTAGCTTCTTCCATTCCTAGTCACTGTTTCCTTTGAGAGACAGAACCTTCTTCTGAGTTTGATATAATCTCATTTGTTTATCTTTGCTTACACTTATTTGTTCAGTGATGTTTCTTACTTGAAGATGACTTTAGCTTCCATGTCAGAGTGTTCCACCTATGCTTTCCTCTATGTACCTTATGGTTTCAGATCTGATGTCAAGATCTTTAATCCATTTTAATTTCACCTTTGTGCATGGTGTTAAGAAGAGGTTTGAGTTCTTTTATCTGTGTTGCAGTGCCTTTTATTTTTACAAAAAAAATGTAGGTAATGTTATGAATTTGTCAGCCATTTATTGACCTAATATTATTTTTACTATCTGTGTGATTCATCCCAAAAAACTGAGTATGAATTTTATTTTTAACCCTTCTATTTGCATATACCTCTATATTCATTTTTTGTTCATTTTTGGGGGGATCAAATCTAATGGCACTCAGGGGTTACCCCTAGCACTATGCACAAAAATAGCTCCTGGCAAACATGGAGGACTATATGGGTGCAGGAATAGAACTGGGATATATCCAGTGTTGGTGTAGGTAAGGCAAATGCCTTAATACTGTGCTATTGCTCCCGTCCCTACCTCTATATTCTAATTGTAATAACTACCAGACATATTTGATTTAACAATATCATATATGCTTGATTCAAATTACAGTAGAAAAATGAGAAAGATATTGAAGTGAATTAGAAGCTCGAAACATTGCTTTTACTTGCATTCTAGGAAGTTAATACTTTGATCACTAACTGTTGGATTTGTAGGGAATAAAGTAGAAGCAATTAAATTGGGTTCAGTTACTAGTATAGAGTAACAGAATCCCAGAATTGACAATGTACCCCTTTTGCTAACTAAAAATAGTGTTATGATAGAGAAGTTATCTGGACAAATGTTTTCCTAAATTATAAGCAAATTCACAAGTATGTAGTCTCTCTGTCCTATGTCCTTTTTGTTTGTTTGTTTGTTTTGTTTAGGTTTTTGTTTTTTTTTGGGGGGGGGCATGCCTGTTTGATGCTCAGGGGTTACTCCTGGCTAAGCACTCAGAAATTGCCCCTGGCTTGGGGGGACCATATGGGACACTGGGGGATCGAACTGCGGCCCTTCCTTGGCTAGCGCTTGCAAGGCAGAAACCTTACCTCTAGCGCCACCTCTCCGGCCCCTGTCCTATGTTCTTGATCATGAAATGATTCAAACACATAAAAATAATTATAGGTAGACTAGGAAAAGTGTGAGGCTATCTGGCCTTTTCATAAAAATAGATAGCTTATACATCAATTAAAATAGAGTAAACTTGGACTGGAACAATAGCACAATGGATATGGAATTTGTTTTGATTGTGGCTAACTAGGTTGAATCACCAGCATCTCACCCACATGGTTCCCTGAGACTGCCAGGTGTAATTTCGAGCACAGAGCCAGGAGTAAACCCTGAGTGCTGCTGAGTATGACACTCCTCCCCCACCCCACCAAAAATAAAGCAACATAGTGTAAACTTGATAGAGTGGAAAGGAAATCTGAAATTGCTCCTGGCAGGCACGGGGGACCATATGGGGCACCGGGATTCGAACTGATGACCTTTTGCATGAAAGGCAAATGCCTTACCAGGAAAGGAAATCTAATCTACACCTATATCCAAAAGACTCTCTCCCATCAATATTCAATAGTATTGCTATCCTTCTATCCTAGGTAAGTTCTATTCTGTAGACTAAACTAGAACTCTAGTTCTGTTGACTTTGTCCAATTGTTGCCCCTTTACTATGTATTTTTATATCCTACATATAAGTGAGGTCACTATATCTGTCCCTCTCTTTCTTACTGACTTATTCAGCATGACATCAAGTTCTATCCACCTACTGGCAAATTAGATTGTTTTATCTTTTCTTATAACTCAGGATTATTCCATTCTTGGAATGCAGTAACATTCCACAGTTTTTCAGTTATTTGTTCTTGGGTGCTTGGGTTGTTTCTAGATATTTGCTATTATTACAAATAGTTTGAAACACTTTTGGGAGGTTCAGAAAGGGATAATCTGTGGATTATATAAAAGCTCAGATTTTCACATTTTGAGAACTGTATATATTATTTCCCAAAGAGGTTGAACCAATTAATATTTCCTCCAACAATGATTAGGGATTCCTTTTTCCCTAAATACATTCCAACACTTGATTTTATTTTTTAAGTGTATCAGTCTCATTAGCATGAAGTGATATTTCCCTATTGTAATATTCAATACAATTCAATAATAACAATACAATATTGTAATATTGTAATATGATGTAAGTGATGGAGAGCATTATTTTAAATATTGATTTGTCATCTGTATGCCTTTAAGAAAGTGTTCAACTTGTCTATCAATTTTTTATTAATATCTTTATTTAAACACCTTGGTTACAAATATGATTGTTGTTGGGTTTCAGTCATGTGAAGAACACCCCCCTTCACTTTTGATGAGATTAATTGAATACTTTGTTGCTTATATATTAGGAGTGCTTTTGCTTTATATAATTTTGATAATAGTCCCTTTAGGTAAGTGATAAACAACTATTTTTATCTGTGTAGGGTATTTTTTATTCTAGTCATAAGTTCTTTTGCAGAAACTTCAGATTTTCTTTTTACATTGCTTCTTTTTACTTGGTCAATGACATTGAGTCATTGAAGATGTCTCTATACTCAGTGTCTTGAAAATTTCTGCCTTTATTTTTCTTACTAAACTATATGGATTCAGGTCTGATATCAATGGATCTTTTTTTTTCTCTTATTTTATTTTAACACCTTGATTACATACATAGTTGTGTTTGGGTTTCAGTCATGTATAGAACACCACCCATCACCAGTGCAACGTTCCCATCACCATTGTCCCAAATCTCCCTCCTCCCCAACTACCCCCCGCCTGTACTCTGGACAGGCTCTCCATTTCCCTCATAGGTTCTCGTTTTTAGGACAGTTCAAAATGCAGTTATTACTCTAACTAAGCTCACCACTTTTTGTGATGAGCTTCCTGGGGTGAGCTGGAACTTCCAGCTCCTTTCTCTTTTGTGTCTGCAAATTATTATTATTGCAGGAATGTCTTTCATTCTCCT
>PVKC010007352.1:0-29783 GCA_004027635.1 Crocidura indochinensis
CTCTCTCACACACACATGCGCACACACGTTTGTGAACCTTGCTTGAATGCTAAGGACCAATTACAGGAACTACATGAGCAGAATTGGGAATTTTACTTGGAGGTAATGCAGGATATTACTACTATTTAAAAATCACCACACTCTATTTGGGACAATGGTGATGGGAACGTTGCACTGGTGATGGGTGGTGTTCTTTACATGACTGAAACCCAAACACAATTATGTATGTAATCAAGGTGTTAAAATAAAATATAAAAAAAAAAATCACCACACTCTAGTCTTGAACCTATGGCATGCGTGCCAGTGGTGACACTCGAAGGCCTAGCAGCTAACACGCAGGAAGGAGTCTGCATTAAGATATGCAGTGCAGTGGGAGGCAAGTGTGCTGGAGTCTGCTTTGCAGCTCACCAGGCAACAGGGCCGGACTGGCCATTGGGAGGACCGGGCATTGTGTGGCAGTTTGGGCACTCGGGCTGAAAAAGGTTAGCCATCACTGCGGCAATGGAAAAATAGTATGAGGGTTAAGGCCTTTGTCTTGCACAGAGCTATCCAACCTTTGCTGGTTTGATGACCATTACTACAAATAGTTCCCTCAGCAAATCCATGAATGAGCCGAAGCACAGAGCCAGAAGTCAGCCCACAGCACAGCCAGCTATGGTTCAAAATCCAAAATTAAAACAAAACATCAACAACAAAACAAAATTTAAAGTAAAAATGACAATGCAATTTTAATACTTGTCTATATTTAAATTTTTTTTTTTTTTGGTTTTTGGGCCACACCCGGTGACGCTCAGGGGTTACTCCTGGCAGGCACGGGGGACCATATGGGGAACCGGGGGATCGAACCGAGGTCCGTCCTAGGTTAGCACAGGCACCTTACCTCCAGCGCCACCGCCCGGCCCCTATATTTAAATTTTACTATGAAGAAATGCTTACATTTTCCTCTTTAGCAATTTCTGTTAATTTCTTTTTAATATCTCTTTTCTTCATTGATGTATCAGTTTGTTAATTTTGCTATGAAAAAAGCTAAAATTCTAGTTTTCTTACCAACAACAAAAATACCTTTTAAGTAAGGCAAAAATAGTAATGCTAAATGTCTAAGACAGGGGTCTCAAACTCGTGGCCCGAGGGCCGTCTGCGGCCCTCCGTACAACATTTTGTGGCCCGCGGCCAGCCTTCAAATATCGTAGTATTTGCGATTATTCACTTACCAAATAATTGCAATAAAAATCGCATTAAACATTCACATACCCCGAGCAGTTCCATTTGGGGTATGCTAATATTTAATGCGATTTTTTTTCTTACTAATGCGATTTTTTATTGCGAATATTCCGTAAGCGAAATCCTTTATGCGGCCCTGCCTCACCTTGACTTTGCCTCCTGCGGCCCCCAGGTAAATTGAGTTTGAGACCCCTGGTCTAAGAGATGCTTTATTTTCAGTTTGGTTGATCAGAAGGGTAGCTTTTTGGGAATCAGATAGTATAACAGTTAAGGTGTTTGCTTTGCACACAGCTAATTCAATCCTTAACACTATATCCTCACCCCAGTTCTGTCAGGAATGATCCCCGAAAGCAGTAATTAATTCCTGAGAACAGTTGGGTGTGGCCCCAAACAAAAATAATAAAATGCAGTATTTTTTTTTTTCCGATTTTAGTCTACACTCATTGGTACTCAGAACTTGCTCTGGTTTCTTTGCACAGAGATCATTTCTGGCAGTATTTGGGAATACATGGAGTGCCAGGGACAGACTCTGGGATGGGCATGAACAAGGCAAACACACTGATCCTGTATAAATATGATGTGAAAACTTGTGTAGTGCTTCATGTTTTTCTTATGAAAATAACCATCTTGAAGGTGAAAAATAATTAATGAGGTGCATTGTAATCCTGATACACCATTTAACAAAACAACTGCATTTAGCAGTTTGTATTACTAACTAGCAACAAAATAGATGTGTGCCAAGAAAACATATAATTATCAACCTAAAAAAGTAATGTGTAACATAACATAGTCACAGCAGATATTTATAAATAAGAAGATGGTTCGGAGAAGGAAAAATAGTTGCTTCGTATGGCCTAAAACCTAAAATAATAATGGAAGACTGGGGAGAAAAGAGCCATAAAAATATTTTATATATTCATTTATACTCCATGACCCTAATATAATACATCCAACCTTTCCATACATATCTCACATAATAAATAGGCCTGAAAACAATATTATTTTCCTAAGAAAAGCCTTCCTAGAAATTTAGGCAAAATTAACTCTATGCAAAAAAGGAATTGAATATCTAGCAAAAACTAAATAAAAATATAAATAAAGTTCATTTAATAGCTCAGAACTTCTAACTCTGAAGAAAATATTCAAATAAAAAATAAACAACCAGGGGCCCGGGAGATAGCATGGAGGTGGGGCGTTTGCCTTTCATGCAAAAGGTCATCGGTTCGAATCCCGGTGCCCCATATGGTCCCCCGTGCCTGCCAGGAGCAATTTCTGAGCATGGAGCCAGGAGAAACCCCTGAGCGCTGCCGGGTGTGACCCAAAAACCAAAAAAAAAAAAATAAATAAATAAAATAAATAAATAAATAAATAAATAAATAAAATAAATAAATAAACAACCAATGTTTTGTATACTATTGTTTTATGTAACCAACATGTTATATATTATGCTATACTAGTATTCAGAGTTAAACTTCAAATCTGAGCAAAATAATCAAAGTATGCCACCATTCTGTATGATTTATAACTTGACACTTAAAAAAAGAATTTTTTCCTACATTATACATATTATAAAAGGCCAATTATGGACTGGACAGTACAGATGGTAGAGCACTGCCTTGCATGCAAACAGACTATTATAACTCCACACACTTTATTATAGTCCCTCAAGCCCTGTCAGTACTCCTTTATTTTTAAATACCGTGATCACAAACATAATTGTAGTTGGGTTTCAGTCATAAAATGAATACCCAGTGCAACATTCCCATCACCAAAGCCCACATCTCCTCTCTCCTCACCCACCCACTTGCCTGGTATTTGAGATAGGCTTTCTATATCCCTCACTCAATTACATTGTTATGATAGTATAGTGTAGTTATATCTCTAACTGTACTCACCACTTTTTGTGGTGAACTTCATATCTTGAGCTGGTCCTTATGGCCATAATCTCTGGGAATTATTTCAATGTCTTTTTCTTAAAACCCATAGATGAGTGAGATTATTCTGTGTCTATCTCTCTCTCCCTTTGACTTTTTTCACACAGCATAATAGATTCCATGTACATCCATGTATAGGAAAATTTCATGACTTCATCTCTCCTAATGGCTGCATAATGTTCTATTGTGTATATGTACCACAGTTTCTTTAGTCATTTATCTGTTGAAGAGCATCTTGGTTGTTTCTAGAGTCTAGCTATTGTAAACAGGGCTGCAATGAATAAAGGTATGAGGAAGAGATTTTTTTATTGTGTTTTTGAGTTCCTAGGGTATATCCCTAGAAGTGGTACAGCTGGAACAAATGGGAGCTCAATTTCCATGTGAGGAATCTCCATATTGTTTTCCATAGGGATGAACTAGACAGCATTCCCATCAGCAGTGAATGTAAGTTCCGTTCTCCACACATCCCCTCCAGCACTGATTGTTTCTTGTTCTTTGTGATGTGTACCAGTCTCTGTGGTGTGAGATGGTACCTCATTGTAGTCTTGATTTGCATCTCCCTGAAGACTAGTGATGTTGAGCATTTTTTTCATGTGTCTTTTTCTCTTTTTTATTTCTTCTTTGAGAAATTGTTCATTTCTTCCCACCTTTTTTGATGGAATTAGATATTTTTGTCTTATTAAGTTCTGTCAGTACTTTGTATATCTTAGATATTAACCCCTTATCTGATAGATATTGGGTGAATAACTTTTCCCATTCTGTGGGTGGCTTTTGCATCCTAGGCATTATTTCCTTTGAGGTGAAGAAGCTTCTCAGCTTAATATAGTCCCATTTGTGTATCTCTACTTGAACTTGTTTGGAGAGTGCTTTTTCCTCCTTGAAGATGCCTTTAGTCTCAATGTCATGGAGTGTTTTACTTACATGTTGTTCTATATACCTTCTTGTTTCAGGTCTGATATAAAGGTCTTTAATTCATTTGGATTTGACCTTTGTGCATGGCATTAGATGGAGGCTTGAGTTAGTTTATTTTTGCAAGTGGCTGACGAGTTGTCCAAACATCCCTTGTTGAAGAGGCATTCTTTGCTCCAATTTGCATTTATTGCCTTTATCAAAGATTGATTGTATATACGGGGAGCATTCTCTGAATATTCTAGTCTATTCCACTTATCTGAGGGTTTGTCTTTATTCCAATACCATGCTGTTTTAATGATTATAGCTTTGTAATGCAGTTTTAAGTTGAGGAAAGTGAAGCCTCCCTATTCCTTTTCCTAAGCATTGCTCTAGCTATTTGCAGGTGTTCATTGTTCCAGATGAATTTCAGGAGTGTTTGATCCACTTGTCAGTGCTCCTTGAGGATAGAGCCAGAAGTAAGGCTGCATACTGTAGGTGTAGCCCAAAACCAAAAGATAAAGCCAACTCAGACTAGATTTAGAGAAAGGGACCAGTTTTACAAGTAATTAAGCAGTATACATAGATACATGTATGTAGCAGGCTTTTATTGGGGGGGTGTTCGCATCCAATGATACTTTGGGGAAACTACAATAATGCTCATGGAACATTCAGTACTGAGAATCAAACTCAGGGCTCCTGCATGCAAAGTATGCACCTTGAATCATCTTTCTGACCTCAGTACAGTAAAATTTATTATTATATACAAAAGTATTGTGAGATGTTTTAAGTAATTCAATTAATTCAATGGCTTTAGTAAACAGATGAGAAAAGGAAACAAAAATTGTGGAGAAAAGAATTTATGATAATTTTTCCCAACCCATGGACAATCTTTGTACTGAGGTCATCATATCATTTGAGGCACAGAAGCTTCTTAGTTAAATATAGTTACATTTGCTTATCTTTGGTTCCATTTGCTTGGTTAGCTTAGTCAGTAGTGATTCATACTTTAAGATGCCATTAGTGTCAGCAATGAAGAGCTCTGCCTACTTTTTTTCTCTATGCTCCTTATGGGTTTAGATCTGATATTAAGGTCTTTAATCTATTTTGATTTGACTTACGCATGGTGTTAAAAACAAGTGTTATTTTTTTTTGCATGTAGCTGACCAGTTTTCATAACACTACTTTTAAAAAAAGCTTTCCTGTGCTAACTTATATTTCTTGCTCCTTTTTCAAAGATTAATTGATCATAGACCTGAGGAACTATATCAGGATATTCATCTATATTCCACTAAACTGAGTATCTGTCTTATTCCAATACTGTGCTGTTTTAATTTCTACTGTTTATAGTATAGTTTAAACTTGGGAGTAATAACGCCTCCCAACTTTTTCCCAAGGATTGCTTTAGCTATTTGTGAAAAGTATTCCATTTGCTTATAGATGGATGGATATGGAGAGTATTGTGTTGAATAAAATCAGAGGGAGAGGTAGTGACAGAATTATAGCACTTACTTGTAGGATATGTGTTTAGATGTATATAGATATATAATATAAACTATGACCGTAATAATACCCAAAGACAATATAGGATTTGTCCATGGTAGGAAGCTTTCCACAAAGATGGCAAGAGTGCAGTTAGGGCAGAGAAGGAATCACTATCACAATGATAGTGGGAAATGATCTTTCTAGACAAGTGGGTGCTAGAAGGATGTAAAGTGATATGGACGATATAGACCAGTGATGCTCTAAAAAGAGCATAAGTGCCCAAACTGCCACACAATGCCCAGTCCTTCCTCCTAATGGCCAGTCCAGCGGCCCTGTTGCCAGGTGAGCTGTAAAACAGATACTGGCACACTTGCCTCCCACTGCACCACATCTTAATTGTGCATCCCTTCCCGCATGACAGCTGCAAGGCCTACACGTGCCATAAGTTCACCATCGAGAATATAGATCCTTTAGAGAAGAAAAATGTCTGCCACAGAGTCATGCAGGGGGAGTAGGACAGGAGGAAACTGGGGACAATGGTGAAGGGATGGGTACTGAAATAATGTATATGACAAACTCAATTCTGAACAATTTTGTAATTGTGTATCTCATGGTGATTTCATTTAAAAAAGAATTTGAAAAAGTTGGTCATCTCAGGAGGAGAGGATAAGCCAAACACCCCACCACCAGCACTGCCACTACCACCAAAGCCATGCCTGTTGCCTCCATCACCAGAATCACCATTTCCTAATGACCCTGCCTCATCACCCCTTCATGAGTCCCTTTGGGGACACCAATTTGACCAAACTTCAGGTACACCAGTTTGGGGGCTGATATTGCCAGGGCATTTTGGAATGAATTTGGGCACCCTTCCTCATATTTTCCTCTTTCAAAACGCCTGGCAGCTATAACCATGCCCACAAACATAGATGCCATGTTCGAACCTGGCCAGCTTCATATTCTTCTCAAGTAAGATATAAACCAAGCATGAAAGATCATGGATACAAAAGCCCATACAGCAAAAAGGTGGCCATCTTAGGAGGAAAGAGCAAACCAAGCTACTGTCCTGCTGATGCCAGACCTGCTGTGTCCATCACCCAGAATCACTGTTTTCCCAAGGTCCTGCCTCAATATCACTCTGATCCTTCTCAGGGATACCACTCTGTCCAAATTTCAGGTATGCTGGTTTTTTTGGAGTGAGTGTGGGTACTTTCCTGGACCCTCCTGTATCTTCCTTATTCCAGGAGGCCTATCAGCTGAACACATGCCCCTAAAAGTCACAGCATCAGAAATTCAATAGAGTTTTGAATTTCTGGACTTCCATTTATTTGATAATGTCATTCCTAGAGGAACAGACCGATTTAACAGAATGGACAGTTAAAAAGAGCTTACTTGATTTTTTTCCATTGTATTAATTACTTCATTGGAGATACAATACTTTACAAAAATGTATGACTATTGGAATTTTTCTTTTAATTTTTGGGGCCACACAGGGTATAAGATGATACCAGCTATTAACCCAAAAGAAAGGTATTCTCCCAACTTCCTTCCTTTAAACCTGTTCCTTTGATATGTAAAAGCCCACATGTATTATGTTCAACTATGTCAATTATGTGATTCATTTTCGTTAACTAAAGTAAAAAATTAAAACAATTTAAGATAAATCCTTAGTAGACTGGAAGTTAAGATATACTTAAAGTACTGAGTGATTCTAGTGGAAGCAGATACCATTGCTTATGATTTAACAGGTGGAAGAAAGAAAACATTGATAAATTAAAATGTTTAAAAGACTTAACAGCTTTATGAATAGTATATCACTTTAAATAGACCATTATTTTTTTTGTTGGGGGGGGGGCACACCCAGTGGCGCTCAGGGATCACTCCTGGCTCTATGATCAGAAATTGCTGGGAACCATATGAGATGCTGGGAATCGAACCAAGACTGTCCTGGGTCAGCCATCTGCAAGGCAAACGCCCTACCACTGTGCTATCTCTCGGGTCCCAGTTCTAAACTATTTTTAAAAAAAAACATGCAAAAGCAAAAACTTAAACTACTAATGTTGTAAAGATGGTGCACAGTAGTAGATACAGGTGAAAAAGTTAAATTACAAAGAGAGAAATATAAGGAGAAAAAGGGGGAAAGAGGGGAGCTAAAAATAAAAGGGGGCATATAAAAGGGGCTGGAAAGATCATATAGGAAATAAGGCACTTGCTTTTGCATGCAACTGTCATTGGTTCCATCTTGAGCTTCACATATAGTACTCCTAGGAATGATCTCTGAATAAAGAAACATGATTAAGTCTCAGCAGTACAAGATGTGGTCCAAAAATAACAAAAAATAATAAAAGGGATATACTGAAATAGCTACCAGGCTGGAGTGATAATACAGTACAGCATTACATGCAGCAGCCAAATTGGATTAGATCCCCAGCATTCAATATATAGGGCCCTCCTCCAAGTTCTGCCAGGAGGGATTCCTGAGTGCAGAACTAGGAGAAATCCTGATCACTTCTGGGTATAACTTAAGAACCAAAAATAATAATGGCTAGATATGTAATATAGTTACACATAGACAATGCTATAAAAATACATACACACAGTAAAAATTGATAAAGAAAGGTTTTGTAAATTTGAAGGGTGAATACTCAAATAATTCATGTCAATTTAAAGGCTATCTGCTTGCAATATCATAAAGTTGAACATGAAGGAGCTACAGAAAGTAAACACCCTTCTTAACTGTCATTCTAAGGTTTTGTGTGGTTTAGCTTGACTATATTTAAGGAATAGCAGTAAGCTCATTCTGGTTTTATGATTTATTTCATGGTTACCAAAATTTTTGTAAAGAACTAGACCATAAATATTTCAGGCTTTCTGAGACATAGAATCTCTGACTTAGCACTAAATTCTGTTGAAGCCCTAAAAAACCAGTCATATAACATTTGGTGAAACTAGAGTACCAGTTATTTAACAAACTTTTGCCGTATATACTCGAGTATAAGCTGAGTTTTCCTGGCACACAAAAACACCCCCGAACTTGGTTTATACCCAGTTCACACAGGTTATTTGATTCGGTGCACCAAATCAAATGCACTTAGTCTTTAGTCGTCTTCTGCCTTCTGCTGGAGGGGGCGGTGCTTCAGCTCAGTCCACAAGTTGCAGGTGAGCTGAAGAGGTAGGCAGCTGAATTGAACTGGATGCCACTGAACTATTTAACTCACAATATTCTGCACTTTGTATGAGACTGACAGCAGTGATGATATCTGAGATTTCAATGATGATAACAATGTATATGCTGATACCCTCATATCAGATACAACTGAATATTTGTTTGGACATACAGATGATGAAGAGAAGGAATCCAGTTTTGAAGGAATTTTACCTTTGTGATTTAGCTTGATTACCTGTTAAGCTATGGTTTTCTGCACTTTATTTAAAGTTCTAAAGTTATTGTTGCTAGTTTGCAGTTTTCCTTTAGCAATAAATATTGAAAAACATTTAACCTACTGGTTCCTCAATTATTGTAATTGTTTTGAGTATATATTTTTATTTTTGAAATTTACCAGTGGCTGCTGCATTTTCCACCTTGGCTTATACTCAAGTCACTAAGTTTTCCCAGTTTTTAGGTTAAAATTAGGGGGTAGGTTTATACTCGAATATATAGGTATGCGTAATTACAGTCAAAATATTTTGTAAATTTAATTAACATGTTGTGTATTCCTTTTGTTAAAATTACCTTTGATAATATGAAGTGTTTATTCCAATGTTGAGAAAAAAATATGATTCTGAAGGTTAGAAGATTAAGCCTCAAAGTAGTTAGTAGGAAGTAGCAACACACATCCCTAGCTTCCATCCCATATGTTCCTTCAATCACTGCCAGCAGTAATTCCTGTGCAGGGTGCAGAGCCAGGAGTAAAATATGAGCATCTTTGGGTGTAGCCCAAACACCAAAACAAAAAAACCTACAGCAACAACTCTTGAGCTTCCACTTTTCACTCCTATAAATTTCTTAGCAGCTCACACAAGTATGAATCAATTCTCTAGATACAGATATAGAGACAAGATAGGAAGATTTTGCCGTTCTAGCAAAATCTGGCTATTATTATACCAATAGTTGATTAACATATGGTTTCTAAGCGTTCCAATATTGGGAGTTTCTCCTGTCTAGATGAGATATTCATTTTTGTTTGTTTGGTTTTTGGGGCACACCCGTTTGAGGTTCAGGGGTTACTCCTGGCTATGCACTCAGAAATCGCCCCTGGCTTGGGGGGACCATATAGGACGCCAGGGGATCGAACCACAGTTCATCCTAGGATAGCGCTTGCAAGGTAGATGCCTTACCTCTAGCATCACCTTTCCAGTCCCTAAATCAAACATTCTGTAGCAGTTGTAAATAGGCATGGAGTCATTCTAAAATCAGTAAAGAACTAGACCATAATGTGGAAAAATGGTTTCCCAGAGTTCAATATGATATTCTTTTGTTTTTATATCCCTTTGACTACTGACGTTGGAGCACAAATAGCTACTAATCTTGTATAAATCCAGCTTAAATCAGAAATACATTGTTTTGGATGCTTATTTATTAAATGTGACATCTTTCAATTAAATTTGTAAGGAGAAATTTAAATCCAGAAAAATCGGGGATTTATTGGTTTGAGGGAAAATACTGATTTATTACACTAAAGATTTAAAGAGAAAAACTTAGTAGCCAAAGATTGTTTTGTACACAGAAAACCTTGGCTTGATCCCTGGTCCCTCATAGGGACCCTGAGCCTAGTCTAGAAGTGGTCTCCAAACATAGACTCAGGAGCAAGCCCTGAGCACAATGGGTATGCCCCTCTGGCTTTTCAAATATAAAGCACAGCACCACAGAGTCCCATGAACACCCCATAGCAGAGAATCAGTAGAATGAAAGTAGCATTGGTGTGGTTAAAATCTCCTTTCCCATGAATGAAGAGTTCCCAATACGTATAATTATTATAATACTATTATATATTTATAATAATTAAATTTAAAATGTAAATCCTTTAAATTTGGATAATGCCACTAGATGCCCTTCTCCAGAAATTAGTAAGCTTATTTTACTTAATAATAAATCAGGGCAAGAGTGATAATGCAGCAGTGCAGCAGTAGGGCATTTGCCTTGTACGCAGTTGATCCAGGATGGACCTACGTTCGATCCTGGCATCCCATATGGTCCCCCCCAAACCAGGAGCAATTTCTGAGCATTTAGCAAGAAGTAACCCCTAAGCGTTACTGGGTGTGGCTCAAAAACAAAAAAAAAGAGAATAAATATGTTGTTTACCACTCAGGGGTTTACTTGTTAGAAAAAAACGCCATTTTTTCTTTTTGGTTTTTGGGTCACACCTGGCAGTCCTCAGGAGATTATGTACTCCTGGCTCTATGCTCAGAAATTGCTTCTGGCAGGCTCGGGAAACCATACCGGATGCCGGGATTCGAACCACCATCCTTCTACATGCAAGGGAAACACCCAACCTCCATGCTATCTCTTCAGCCCCACAAACCATTTTTTCACGCAAGGTATTTATTACTCAAAAATTTAAAAATAATCTGCATTTGATCCTGTAGCACTGCTAGGACCTTGGTGGTTCCTTAAACTTTTGGGTGAATATATTGATCAGGTATCCCTAGTATCCAAGAGCCCAAGGATTATCACAGCCTTGGAACCTTGCATCAAACCTCTAATAGGGCCCCTAGGCTTCCTGAATAAGGCTTAGGCCATACCTCAAGTTTTGCATTTAAAAATTACTTCATTTAGAAAAATCAAATATAACCATATCTTTTCAAGGTCACATAGTCTATGCAAAATGAACATTATCAATGCTGCAGGAGGATGACTCAAAGGGCAAACATGTTTTGCATTTATAAGCACTGGGTTTCATCCTAGCATTGCTGGGCTTCTCTACCTTTTCCTCTCACCACCAAATAAAACTATCTAAAATTGCCCTTATCACACATTGTAGGATGACTTAAAAAGGAGAAAACAAAGTATGAAATGCAACATTTGAAGAATTCTAAGCTAACAATCATATATAAAATTTAGGAAGCTCAAGGGGCCGGAGAGATAGCATGGAGGTAAGGTGTTTGCCTTGCAATCAGAAGGTCGGTGGTTCAAATCCCGGCGTCCCATATGGTTCCCTGAGCCTGCCAGGAGCGATTTCTGAGCGTAGAGTTAAGATTAATCCCTGAGCACTGCCAGGTGTGAACCAAAAACAAAAACAAAAAAAATTGTTTTTTAGGAAGCTCAAGAGGGAAAACTGCACAAGAGTCATAATGGAGACTATTCCTAAATGTTGTTTCCTCGAGAGAAGATGACAGACCTTGAAAGCCTGGGTAAGATTTAGCATTAACTGACTTTCTTATAAAGAACAATCCCATGCTCCAGTCTGGGTTCCAAAGCACCCCAAGAAATCAGGTGGTTGGGGTTCATTTCCCATGCAAGGTAAAACTAGTGGAACCCAGTTAGGGTTTGATATAGCTTCATGAGATGGAAGATCTGTTCTGTTTAGGTGCTCATAGCAACTCACTTCAATTCTAGGTTTCCTGGGCATGTTCTCATCACCAGATAAGGTGGGTGATAAGAAAAGCAATAAATTCCCCTTTTTCTTTGGACAGGGGGAGTCACACCCAGCAGCACTTAGGAGCTCAGAAGTTGCTCCTGGCAGGCTCAGGGGACTATATGGGATGCCGGAATCCAACTAGGGTCTGTCCTGGGTTGGCCGTGTGCAAGGCAAATGCCCTACCACTATTCTATTGCCCTGGCACCATAAATTCCCTTCTTGAGGCTGCCATCTTTCTCCTTCCAACTCTGCAAAGTCACTCGGGAGAGTCGACTTACTTACTAGCAGGAGTCACATCTTCCACAAGGAACTTAAGCTGAGATGACAAAAGAACAGCTGAAGAAGAATTCAAAGAGGAAGGAGGTAGTCTATGAAAATCTACAAAACAGGTTTTAACAAAACTTCACTTTGAACTACAGCAAAACTTGGAAAATATTGAACTACAGTAAAACTATAGAAAATGGGTAGATGGTCCTTGTGAGTAGAGTGCCACTGTTTTTCTTTCTTCTTGACACCCTTAACATTTTTTAAATAGTTCATAGCAATAATACAGTTTGCGAAATTCAGAAAGAAAATCTTCCTTCTCTGTAGCAGGCACTACCTTTAATATAGATAGATAGGAAATCTTTAAAAAATAGCTCTGGGACTCCAAGGTCCTCTCCCAGGGAAAAATGGCCAAAGGGATGATACAAATTAATAAGAGCATCTAGTAATGAATTACTGGCACTAGTGCCCTGCATAACTCAAGGAGACAGTAGAGGCAACAAAGAATTGGAAACACCCCTACTATGAAAAAAAAAAATAGGAGTCCCGATTGTGACTACCTGGTCTCTGCTCAAAACATCAAGAAACCAGGACTTCTCTCAACCCAGATGAGAAATAAGATGGACTCCTGTATACCCAGCTAGCTATCTCTACAGAAGATGACAGGCCTGGGGTCACTTCCCATTCATAGTGCTGACTTGATTATCTCATCTTCATTGGCCAAGTCTGAGTAATACTGATGTAAAAGGTAAAATATTAATGTCTTTATTAATACAAAAGTCACCTGTTCCATCCTTAGCCATGTCCACATGTAATAACAAAATGGCACAAATTAGAAAACTCTTTAATCTTCTCTAATGACTGGCCAATTTATTAAATGCAATCTATTTGTTAAACGTGGAGAGAAAGCCATGTTTCAATACATACCTTTTTAGTAGAAGTCAAATTTTTAGTTCTACAGAGGTGATTAAGTATATTCTAGTAGTATTGATTGAAAGATAGCTCCTGGATAATCCAGAGGAAATTAGGTTTACTGATGGCAATAACAGTCTAATTCATGAAGGAAATCTAAAAGTCATATATAGTATATTTAGTCTGACCAGAATAGGGAAAGCTAAAACCTTGCCAGGAGGATCTTCAACTCTAATTGCTCTCACTAGAGCCTAGCAATTGTCTAAGGTATTACAAGTAAGCATCTATATAAATTCTATATCCTTTAGTCCTGCTTTCCTAGACCTACATGCTTATACCACAATAGAGAAGAAACGGTGGAGAAATTTAGTTACACCATAAAAGGTATTAGGTAAATTATGTAAGAAACTTCAGTCTTGGCACTCAATATAGTCTACAGCTTTTCTTGGATACAGAGAGTACCTCCTAAAGTAAAACATCATTTTAATCTTTTTGAACTTTTGTATGGAGACCCCTTTTCACTTTTTCTTATTAGACTCAGAAAGTTTAAAATTTAACTGAATATGTCATTACTTTAGAGAAGGTTTTTAATTTAGGCAATTCAGGAAAATGTAAAAACTGTTTTACCTACCCAAATAATTAAGTACAACTAACATTCAACTTAGTAGTTTGGTCTTACTAAAAATGTGGAAAACTGGATTAATTCCCTTCTAATAAACTACTGGCTAAATGGAAGGAACCTTATCAAGTTATCTTAAGTATTCCCACTTAATCAAATTTCTCATCAGATTCATCTCTTAGGATCAATCACCTCCATCTCATCATCCAAAGACCAGGCTGACAAAATGCAAATCAAACTACTGGGCTGTGAATCTATCAAGGACTTAATACTTCACTTTAAGAAAAACTAACACTAAAGGCTAAGTTACATGTCTATTAACTTTGAACTTGCCTTTATAGATGACCAGTAAAAGCAGAAGCTAATAATTTCTTTTGCCAATAGATTTATCAGTATGCAAAAAAGAAAAAGAAAAAGAAAAGAAAACAAAGCTCCTCTACAGTAACCATTTTTTTTTATTATAACCATTTTCTTATTAAAACACTCAGGTCAAAAAAGCTAACCATGGGGCCAGAGAGATAGCATGGAGGTGCGGCGTTTGCCTTACGTGCATTGGCTCGAATCCCAGCATCTCATATGGTCCCCTGAGCCTGCCTGGAGTGATTTCTGAATGTGGAGCCAGGAGTAACCCCTGGGTGCTGCCAGGTGTGACCTCCCCCCACACAAAAAAAGCTAACTATATTTAACCACGTTCTCTGTTTTGGACTTTGACAACTTTGGACCCAAATCATTATCTGGAACAAAAGTAATATTAAGTTACACCCTTACATATAATCTCCACCCTTTTGTCAGCACGATGAAATTAGACATGTATCCATGTGAAGATTTAAGGAGGTAAAGTCTCTGGGCAGAAATATTGCAAGAGATGGTTATGGAAGGGATGGGACCCTGAAAATGTATGTTGGGAAAAAAATTAATTTGTGAAACTTAACTAGTCTAAAGGTATGAAGGCCTTTGGGATAAACTCAGAGTCAGAAAACTTTGAGATACAGAATTCTAGGCCTGAAACACTAAGGTCTCCTAGAGGAGTGGCACCAGGAACGAAAGGGTAAAAGGTATGATATGAACTCAAGAATGGACCACCAGATGTTCAGTATTTTTCCCCAGAAAAAACTCCATTAATTCCTACTTGTATAGAGAATTTGGGACAAAGGTGTTTATTCATATTTAACTTTCTCTAAAAAAAGCCACTGGGGGCCAGAGTGATAGCACAGCAGCAGGCAGTTTGCCTTCCACGGGATGACCCAGACGGACCCAAGTTCAATCCCTGCTATCCCATATGGTACACAGAGCCTGCCAGGAGTGATTTCTGAGCACATAGCCAGGAGTAACCCCTGAGTGCTACCGGGTGTGGCCCAGAAAACCAAATTCTGCCCCCACAAAAAAGCCACTTGGTTCTTTCCAACTTTGAAGAAGTCAACTTTTACTTTTGAAACTGTACCTCTCTTTCTTTGTCTTTATTTTCCTAATTTGTCTTACCTTACAAAAGGACCAAAAAAAAAAAAAATGGTACCACAATCACCTCTGATATCATCAGTGCTGGGGTGTGGAAGTAAAGCCATAATCAGCCAAAGCCTAAACTAATCTTGAAAAGTTTGCGAGTTCTGTGGAGATGTTATCTCTACCAGATATGACTGTCATAGATCAGAAATGGTACAATGATTCA
Organism: Crocidura indochinensis; assembly: GCA_004027635.1. NCBI lineage: Eukaryota > Metazoa > Chordata > Mammalia > Eulipotyphla > Soricidae > Crocidura > Crocidura indochinensis. Next base: position 15,568 of record PVKC010007352.1, read on the forward strand.
TTTAGCATACAATATATTTAAAGCTAATTAAGGGATCTATGTAATATGAAGCATCATAGAACAAGATTAGTAGTGGTTTAGAGGAAACATGGAATGCAATTGCTAACAATTATGAAATGCTTACTATATTCCAGTAAATGACGCATTATCTCATTTAATTCTTTCAACAGATCTATTAGGGTAAAGATATTGTTATTAACTCCTTTTCACCAGAAATTAAGGCTGTGTAAGATTAAGGAATTGCTCAAGACAACAAAAGCTGTCAGAGACAAGGCTTAGATTTGAACTTGTAGTTTGTTGTGTTAGTGTGTGTATAAGTACAAATATATTTGGAGTTTATAAAAAAGGCTTAACTTTTTATAATGGGGAAATTAATTTCCTCAAAATAAACATTTATCTTACCTGAAACCAAATACTTAAACTCAAGTTCTAAAATGTTAGACTGGCATTCACATGCCAATTTTAAATAACAATCATCAATTAACTTCAAACCTTTAAAATGTGAATTACACAACTTACAATATGAATGAAGCATGTACTACAGTCTTTTAGTCTCCAAAGACAGTTGACATGAAGAGGATAGTCCATTCTCTTCCCTTGACATAATGAAGAAATAGGTATTAACCTCACACTTGACTAATTGGACTTATTCGGAAGCCATGAATCGCCGGCTAAAACAACTGAATAAAAGTGCTCACCATAAAAACCAAAGGGTCATGGCGTTCTACGTATAAGCCTACAAGTTTCTTCTCCCATCATCGTTATCTTCCGATCCATTATTCAAAATCCACACAACCAACTGAACCCATTCTTGATCTAAATTCAGAAAAACTAATTTTGTCCCCGATCTCCTCCTCCCTCGAGTCCTTCCACGCACATCTTCGCTTGAGTACATCCATGCACAACTTCACAAAGTTTCCATCATTTCCCCCCATCCCTGTGCACAGATCAATTTTTCTTTTTATTGCAAAACCTGTAAGCTACACTTATCAAGGCGTGAACAACCAACAGTATGAAAACACGGGGCGGGAAAGACACAAAAACCATCCCCCGGAACATGCTGACCACCACCACGCGAGGACTCGCTCTCCCCAATGGTCTCAGAACGAAGGGGCTCCAACCCCTCAATAATATCAATGCAAAGGGCTTGCAGCCACAGCAGCCAGCCACGACGGGGGGGACTCAAACTACCCGTGGAGGGGTGGCGAAGGAAGAAGGGGAGGCAATGCTTGAAAGCTCAATTAAGTCCAGGAACAACATTCGGGGCGCCACTTACCAGGCTTCCAAAAAAAGAAAAAAAATCAAATAAATAAAAGGAAAAAAAGGAAAATAAAATAAAAAAATAGAAGGGTAAAAAAATAAATAAAATAAAATAAAAATGATGAGCTGAATGAATGGAATTGGGTTGGAGTCACTGATTGGGCCCTGCAGGTTGGCTGGCTGGCTTGGAGAGGGCGAGAGCTAATGAATGACAAGACAGGGCTGGGATGCAGAGTCCACCTAAGCCCACGCACGCCACCTGAGCAAAGGCTTGGGGAGGGGAGGGGAGGGGTCCAGCCCAGGCCCCGGCCTCTCTCGCACTCGCCAGCCGGCCGAAACCAGCCGCAGCCGCTTACCGGTGGCGCCTCGTCGCCGGCCCCAGGGGGCCTCTAGAGCCCTCGCTGCCTTCAACGGCTGCCGCAGCCAGAGCACCACCCCGCGGTGGGGTGGGGACGCTACGACGGAGCGCCAGCCCTCGCAAGCTCTCGGATTGCCTCCCCCGCCCCTCGGGGAGAGAGCGAGCGAGCCGCTAATCTCGCGAGAAGTGTCCGCGAGAGTTGGGGACGACGGCGGCGGCGGCGGCGGCGGCGGCGATGGGCGGGGCCTGTAACGGCGGCGGCGTCGGCGGCAGGTCCTGCGCCGGATCCGGGCGAGAGGGGCGGGCGCCATTGTGCTTCGCGGTCGCGGTCGCTGTCGACTCCTCCGTGCGTGTGTGTGTGTGTCTGTGTGTGTGTGTGTGTGTGAGTGAGTGTGTAGGGCCTCGCCGACGGGCCTAGAACTCTGAGGAAGGGAAGAAAGGAAGGAAGGAAGGCAGGCAGGCAGGCCGGCGGAGACGAGCGTCGGTCGGGACCCGCTCCCCCGTGGAGTGCCAGCTGCGGAGCAGGGGTAAATGTCGAGGCCTGGGCGTCGCGTCGCGTCGCGTCCCTCGGGGCTCGGCGGGTTCGAGGCCGGGCCGCGGGCGGGCGGGGGAGGGGAGGCGGGCCGGGAGAGAGACGGGTGACCTTTGACCCCCGGCGGCTCAGGTAAGTCGGGGCCGCCGCGCCCGCCCGCCCGCCCGCCCGCCACGTCCGCGGCAGCCGAGCGGGCGAGCGGGCGAGCGAGCGAGGGAGGGGAGAAGGGAGGGGGCCGCACACACTCTGCGGCCGACTCTGTGACGGAGGCGGCGGCGGGGCGAGGGGGACATCTTGGGCGTCGTGGCCGGCCGCCCCGGGCTCGGTTGTCTTGTTTTGATTTTATTTCCATTTTATTTTATGTTTTAAGACATAATTCCCCGTCAGGTAGAGGGGCCCCGAAGGTCACACGAGCGAGCTGCTGTCGGGCCGAGGGGGAAGAGAACAGGGCTGTGAAGCTCGAGGGTAGCCCCAGGCTTGGACCAGGCCTGGTCTTGGTGGAAATTGGTCGTGGCCCGAATCTCCCCCCCCCCACCTTTTTTTTTTATTATTATTTTTCTTTCTTTCTTTCTTTCTTTCTTTCTGCATTCATCTTGGGGATGGCGGTGAAGACGGGGTTCGGGGGAGTTCTTGTTTTCGTTTTGTCTTTTTATTTTTTTAGGTGCCCAAACCGGGCTCTCAATTGGACGTGGGCGAACCTGGTAGGGAGCGGAGGGGAGGGGAGGGGAGGGGAGGGCAGGGCAGGGCCAGTCTCGGGACGGGACCTGTTGGCGTGCCAAGTACAAATATGGAAGGAAGGAAGGAAGGCAGGAAGGCTCCAGAGGCGCAGGCCTGCCCCCCTCGCCTCCCTTGGCCTCCCTGTGCTGTGCTAGTCCTGTGTGGGACGCGGAGGGACGGCCTCGGGGATCCAGGCCCCCCCAACCCCCAACCCTCCTCAGGGCCTCCTCGGCTCCTCCACCTGTCATCAGCTTACCCCGTCCCCCTAGAGGAGTTAAGATGAGGAACTGGACTAAATGCGTCCCTGTCCCTGCGGGTGGCGCCCCTCCAAGGGAGACTCACTCCAGTCTCCACGCCAGGGCTCCACCTCCCCCATCCCACCCCGCCCCCCATTTTGTGGGGTGTGTGCCTGTATTGGGTTCTTGGCTCCCTGAAAGCTGAGCAGGGCCAAAAGGCCTGATGGCCGAATTCACTGGAAACTTTTTTTTTTTTGGTGGGGGCGGGTGGGGGGGAGCCTGCCCTAGAAGCTAGAGTAGGAGAGGAGCCTCGCAAAAGTGGAAATTAAACTTCTTGGGGTCTCCAAACTCTGCCCCAGTTGGTTTTATGGAGTGTATGAGATAAAGGAGGTGGGGAAATGGAGGCCTGTTGATGGGGGATCAACTCCTGGCATCTTGTCTCCAGAGTCCAGTGTTTCCTCCGGATGTTCAGTCCCAGGAATTTTCTCTGGGACCATCATTTTCTTTCTGATCTCACCCTACCTCTTGACTTCCTGTCCCCAGAAGGGAGCTCCAAGACCTAAGTCTGAAAAAGAAAATCTTTGAAACCCTTCACAATCTGAAATCATAGCCTTTGCTCCTATTGTTACTGACCGACCGGATCTCACTATAACTGTGAGGGCAAAGATGAACTTTGGAGTGAAGAATCCAACAATAGATGGCTAACATTGTGTGACGAGATCTTTGTTCATAAGCTCACAAAATTGCTCTTTTGAGAAGTGGGATTTCACGTTCCAGCTCAACAATTTTTTCCTACAGCCTTGTGGGTCAGCCTTGGTCTTTGAGATATTAAATAATTAGAAATTCTGGCTGTGAGTCTTGATCTGTTGTTACTATTGAACTTCAGATTTACTGAGCTAACATAGATAATTCCTAGAGGTGAGCTGAGGCTCAAATTAAATTACATGAAGTAGTAGGTAGTAGTCAATAATGCTAGATTCGCAATACTTATAAAGTTAGTTTTAAGTGGTCATTTGGAATTGTTATTTAAAGGTCAGGTGTTTATTCATGTTTTTAGCAGGATCTTTTTTTAAAATTTTACTTGAAAAGTCCCTAACCCTCAAACTACTGACTGGTACATTTACATCTGAATATATTAAAAAAGTGTTTTTTCTGTTTGCCTGGGGGCTACACCCATTGTGTTTAGGGTTACTCCTAGCTCCACATTCAGAAATTATTCTTGGCAGTGCTCAGGAGATCATATGGTTTGCTGGAGATTGAATCTGAGTTGACCACATGCAAGACAAGCAACCGAATACTGTACTAGCACTCAAGCCCCTATAAAAGTTTTATACAAGAATATAAACTTAATTTTTGTCCTAAGTTTTATCACATTTTCAAGTCGGTCACTATATATAGTTAGGGTTTTTCAGGAAGTTACAATCTCAGTCATACTATTCAATTAAAAAAAAAAACCTACTTGAGTACAAAAGCTGATTATGCCAATTGGGCAGCTAATCACAAAGATGCCCCTAAATTATGTAGATGGTTACACATTCTATATGAATATATGAGCTAACCAGATGGATCTAAAAGTCACCTGTAATCTTTTCTTGGTTTGGGGATCAAACCTCAGTGCTTAGGGTTAATCCTGACTACTCAGGAATCACTCTCGGCAGGTTCAGGGACTCATAGGAATCCAGGGATCAAACCCTGGTCTGTGTGTGCAAAGCAAGCACCCTACTTCTATATTATCTCTTGGACCTCTTTTTAAAGAATTTTTCAAAACAAAGAATCAGCCCAAGTTTAATAATATATTTTAAGAAAATATAATAAGAAATTATTAATTTTTCATAACTTGTATTATGATCAGATTAGGCTGCCCCATTACAAGAAAAAGCTTGACTTGGTTGTCTGCCCTCCACAAAGCCACAGATTAATATAGAACTGTTATCTTAGTGTAAGTATAGAGCTTTGGAAGCACAGAGAAAGAATGCTTAATCTTGAGGTGGAATTTTTATAGTATGTGTTACTTAATCTGAGATGTGGAGGAAAAGAAGTTTGTAACTAACTGCAAGCCATGGCATCATGGCTTGTTTTAGAATGGACAGTTTGTCCCAATAGCTAAAACATATTGAATAGAATGTTATGGCATGACATGGCATAAGCCATGTTTAAGAAAGTGCTCTATGTTTATTATAGAGAATGCTATTGTGTCCCTAAAACAAGTAATTCTTTTTAGATTTTTTTTTTTTTTTTTTTTTTTTTTTTTGGTTTTTGGGTCACACCCGGCAGTGCTCAGGGGTTACTCCTGGCTCCATGCTTAGAAATTGCTCCTGGCAAGCACCGGGGACCATATGGGGCACCGGGATTCGAACCGATGACCCTTTGCATGAAAGGCAAACAAACGCCTTACCTCCATGCTATCTCCCGGGGCCCTCTTTTTAAATTATTTTTGATGAAACATTTCTAATACCATATGTGTTTTTTCAGTAATATGTGACTGGGAAATGCCCAAGTGAGAGTATGACTTTTAAGTTTCTAAAATCTCCAATGTATTAAAGCAAAATTTCTCTGCAGAGGAATCATTGAACCTTGCATAAGCCATTATTTTGCAAAACTTGCCTGTAAGATGGCAAACCCAAAATGTGAAGAGGCAATTTGACAGTTGGCCTAGAGTCTGATTTTCATTGGTCTTAATTTTTAGATTTTTCAGTCTGTTCTGACTCTTGATCAAAGCTGGTTTTACTTGCTCTCAGATACATTGGTGGCTCTACTGGTTAGACTAGATATGTTGAACACCTGGTTTTAAAATCATCTGCTCCACACCCATTTTTGTCAACAACTTGAAAGGAGGACAAGATTTTGAACTTTGAGAGCTGATTCTTATTTGTTTTATTATCATTATACTTCTGTATAATGTTTCTCATTTTTCAGAAAAATAACCCTAAAAAGATAATCCCAGTGAGTACTGAAACATAGTTTAAAGCTGTTCGTAAGGGAACAATTTGTACCAAGAAAGTACTGTTTTTGGTGATGGTACTTTGGGTAGAGTGCTTGCCTTGCACGCTGCTGACCTAGGCTCTATCCCCAGTATCACACATGGTTCCCCAAGCCAGCCAGGAGTAACCCCTGACTGAGCATTGCTTGCTGGGTATGGGCCCAAAAAAACTTTGTGTAGATTAAACTCCATATTATAGTGATATCATATCATGGAATTGTTAATGTTTTTGCGCCCCCCCCCCCCAGAATTGAGTATGTATTGTATCTTAAATGTTTCAGCTAAGGGCACTTCAAAAACCAGTGGATTAAAACAATTTACTTTTTTTTTCAATATTCATTTATTTTTGGCTCCTGGGGCAATGTCATCTTCTCAATATGAAAAAAGGCAAGTTCAACATAAAATAGAAACTTGAAATTTAGGATAGGACATAACCAAGAGAAAAGGTGATAGAAATGGAAAAGATCAGATGTTGCCAAAGGGAGGTGTCCTGTCCCCTCCTCTCTGGGAAGTGACTTAAAAAACTGTAAGGTGGTAGTATATGCTTTCCCACATATATACAGCAAGCCAGGCTGGTTCTTGAAGAGACGTGAAACTAGAAACTTAATGGTCAATTCTTCTTCCCTTCCTAACCTTCTCCAAACAGGGGAAGGAATCCTATCAATGCTCTCAGGTTAAGGATTCTCCACTGATACTGGGGTAGGCACTGAGAAGAGGAAATATAGCACAGGACAGAGCTTGGAGAGTGATAGTGGAGATAATACTGTCACAAACAGGTAGATCTGGTTTTGCCAGGACTCAGTCATGTAACAACCTTTAGCTGAAGGGTTTCGGTCTTTTAAGTTTGCTTTATTCACAAGTCTGGTAGTTGATGTTGGTTAATATTTAGGCTAGACTTTGTTCCATGGGGGGGGGGGGGCGCTGGCACACCCCACAGCATTTCAAGGGTTACTCCTGACTCTATGCTCAGGTTTTCAAGACTACATGGGATGCCAAGGAATCAAACCCTAGTTGGTTGTGTGCAAGGCAAACTCCCAACCTGCTGTGCTATTACTCCAGCCCTCCATTTTGTTTTATTTTGACTGTGTCTCAAGACAGCACTTGAAGAGTGTGAAAATGGAAGCTATAAGACTTGCAAATCGCATACTGTCAGTTAAACAGCATTCTTTTGGATCTAAGTAAGTCCCACAAGACTAATGCAAATTGAGGGAAGGGGGGAGGTATAATTCTCTCTTTTTGGTAGAGAGTAACAGCACTATGCAAAGGGATATGCATACTTGGAAAGAACTCATAGTTTTACAATTTATCACAGCTTCAAAACATTTTAAGACTATGTCCTTCATGATGGTTGTGATTTGCTTTAAAATAAATAAAGACTGGAGTAATAAGTAATAAGGGCTGGAGAGGGTAAGGGATTGTTTTACATGCTGCCATTACAGGTTCAGTTGTTTGGCATCCTATATGGTGAACCGAGCACCACCAGAAATAATTTCTCAGTATAGAATTAGCAGTAACCTGAGCATGACCGAGAAATAAAAATAAGTAATAGGGGGCCCGGGAGATAGCATGGAGGTAAGGCGTTTGCCTTTCATGCAAAAGGTCATCGGTTCGAATCCCGGTGCCCCATATGGTCCCCGTGCCTGCCAGGAGCAATTTCTGAGCATGGAGCCAGGAGTAATCCCTGAGCGCTGCCGGGTGTGACCCAAAAAAACAAAAAAAAAGTAATAGATGGAGGAGATGGAGGCTGGTATATCTAATAAGGTGCTTTCCTTCAAGTTGCTGACACAGGTTCAATCCTCAGCACTCCCTATGTTCTCTCCAGCTTGCTAGGAGAGAACCTTGAGCACAGAGCTATAAGTAAGCCCTGAACAGGGAGTCCAGTCCCTCTACCCCCCAGTAGATAAAGTGGGTCAAATGTTGATAGTTGTAGGAAGCCAATTGTTTAGTACCTGGAAGTTCATTATCTCCTTCTCCCTTGGCCAGATATCTATGGTAGCTTCTCTCACCTATGCTCTGGGCTTATTCCTGGCAGGCTCCAGGAACTCTGAGGTCCTGGAGATCAACTTACCCACTGTACTATTGCTCCAGCACCAAGGAATACTGTTTTGTGTTATGGAGATCTAGACCTGAGGAAGCACATGCATTGCAAGCGGAGGCCCAAGTTCATAGCACCCTGGAGTTGACTCCAGCATTACCAGTTATAACCTGGTAAGAAGGGGGAAATTTTTTAAAAAATTTTAACTCAGGTATACAATATTGATCTTTTATTTTAATTTTTATTAATTTTTTGGGGCATGTTTTGGTTTGTGGGTCACATCCAGCAGCGCTCAGGGGTTACTCTTGGCTCTAAGCTCAGAAATCGCCCCTGGCGGCCTCAGGGGACCATATGAGATTGCTGGGATTCAAACCATCTTACTTCTGCTTGTAAAGCAAACACCTTACCTCCATGCTGTCTCTCTGGCCCCTACAATATTGATCTTATCCCTCTTTTTTTTTTTTTACCCCCCCCCCTTTAAGTATTTAAAACACTAATTTACACCAATTAGTCTCCATAGATTTACATAAGTCTGCAATTGTTCAAAAGTCCTGTTGTGCCCAGAAAATTTTTCAAAGGCCTAAAACGCTTAATTAACATTTGGGAACCTGGACTCTAATCCTAGCACTGCAGGGGACAACCTCCTAGCACCCATCATGGTTCTTATTAACCCTCAGATCTGGAACATGTGGCTCATAAACCCACAGTCCCAAATGTGTTAGATATTTTAATTAAAAAGCAAATGAACTATGTAATCCATTTGTGAGAAAATCTTTGTTTTAGTTCTAGTAATAATGGGTAAATATTTAAGTACATAATGTATACTTGTAAGGCTAACAATGCAGCTATGGAATTGATAATTAATCCCCATTTTGTTTAGGTGGAGACTTTAAACTTTAGAGTTAAACCTAGAGTCAATCATAAGTAAGGAACAAAGCATTAATGCTTTTAGCTGTCATTTCTGCCCATAGTATAAAATGACCATGTAATAAAAATTATGGGGTACTTGCCTAGCCAGCTTTTTGTTTTAGAAAAATAATTAATGTTTATATTTCATACAGAGGAAAGTGGACTCTATTGTTGATGTGCTTTTTTGTTAGTTTGTATTTTGTTTTTTTGACTACTTACTGTGACTTTTAACAAGATTCAAAGTAAACCTTTGTAATAGTGGGACACAGTGATCTATCTGTTGAGAGAGATGAAAAAATAGTTATTTGGAATGATCTCTTTATAAGCAACACAATTTTTCAGCATTATACTAGTTTCAGCATTATACTAGTTTCTTAAGAATTAACAGCTTTCTAAATTTGATAAAGAAAAACTCTTAAGCCGTATTTGGTAGGCAATTTGCGCATCGAAAGCTTTATTCTCCAGAAAAACTGATAGAATTCCTTTGCTGCAAATGTTTTTTTATAGTATGAGGAAGCTTTTCACTTTACTTTTTTTTTTTTTCTGGAAGGAGTGCGACAAGTATAATTTTTGAGCAGGGGGATTTATATGAGTAAAATTAGCCACAGGTGAAGAATAATTGTAATCACAGCCTAATATAGCAATAACAATACCTAAGCTATGGGTGTGACTAAAAATTCTCAGTTACAAGGGAGGAGGTCACAGCTCAAGGTAACTCTTAGCAGGCTTGCTATAAATGCAAAATAGGATTAGGAGAAAATAGGAAATATCTAGAATCTTGGTCTTTCTAGGCTGGACTCTATTGTTTTAGAGGTTAAATGAAGGGAGGTACCAAATCCCCAAGAAAGAGCTTCCCTATTTCTAAAGGAGGGTCAGATATGCATTCTGGTTATGCCCTGGATTACCAGAAACTGCAATTGCAAAGAGAAAAGTTGTCTTTGATTTTAGGGCTGACTAAATCCAGAAAAAGGGGTACTCAAACTTTGGTGCTGGAATTTCTGAGCCAAATTATTTGATATAGGCTATTATTTTGCCTGATATATACAAAGGATAGTCAAATACTGACTGAAAATGTAATGCCAGGCATCTCTTTGGAAATTCCTCAACCGTCCATGCAGGGGAAAAAGGCGTTCACAGCGGGCCTTTTGAGGAATCCAATGGGGCTTAAATTAGTTCTACCCACCAGGAAAATCTGAGGATACATCTGGTGGGCTGAGCCCCCCTAAAAGCTTAGGCATGCCCTGGCAATACACTTTTTTTTTTTTTAAAGGTCACACCAGGTAGTGCTCAGGAGTTACTCCTTGCTCTGTGTTCAGAAGTTTCTCTTGGCAGGTTTAGGGGACCATATGGGATGCCATGTTTGAACCACTGACTTTCTGCATGCAAGGCAAATGCCTTGCCTCCATGCTATCTCTCAGGTTTGTCTTATTTCTTATTGTAATAGTAAATACTTTCTTTGCTGTGAAAATAGAAGGTGGAGAAATAACAGCACCAAAAAAAAAAAAAACTAGCAATCTGATTCTAGCAATGTGAAATACAGAATTATTGTAATTAATATAAAACTTACATTAGCTTGAAGTGGTAAAAAATAGTATGAAGACTAGAATATCAGTTAGTATCTGAATTATGAGGACTAAAATATAGACTAATATAGACTGGGAATCTTTCCTGACACTGAGGAGTTAGAATAATTAAGTAAAGCACTGTATACGAGAAAATTATAAGAAGCAAAAAAAAAAAAAAATACTGGGGTAATACTAATATTTTCTGTTCCTGCCATAAACATAGAAAATTTAAATAATAGGAAATTTAAAGTTCAGAGTTGAAGAATTAAACAATAGAAAACATTAGAATATATAAGCAAATTTTGTTAGGAATATTGTTACAAGGGGAACTGCTGGTCTGCTGACTCTCCCCATATACACATATATGGATAATATTTTTTCTAAATTCCAATGAATTTAGATAAGACAGTAAATGGTAGCAGCTGCTGTTAAACAATATAGGCTTAACAAGAAACATATATACACACAAGAGTAAAAGGTGATATTTTTTGTATAAGAGTCTATAAGTTCAGTGTTGATTTTTATGAGTGTATCTGTTCAGTTTTTAATTTTTATCTGTGTGTCTGACATCGTCTTGTTTCCAGGCACTCTCCAGTAGTTAGAAAGCTGTCAACAGGAGTTTCCAGGATGTCTGCATTCTGGTCCCTTTTGGTTGTCACAGGATGCGGGGATTGAGCAGCTGGAATCTGCATAGGATTGAGTTGCTGATTCTGCAAGCGGGTCCTTTCTCTATCCAGGGGGAGACTCAGTCCAGACAAAGATTCTCTGTCCAGGGGGCCAGATAGTTCCGAAGTTCTATCTTCTAGTCTTAAACCTGCTGTTTAAGGAGTTCTGTGCTCAGGGGTTACTGTTCAGGGAGTCCTAGGCACTCTGCAAGGGTTCTGCTTCGTGCACCTAAAAATAAGATGAAAGAGAAAGAAACAGGAATAGAAAAGAGAGAGACAGCTTGCATTCCTCCGAACGGCCCCCAAACGCCAACTGTTGTAGACGTCTTGCATCTCAGCAATTCTCGTGGATCATAGCACTACACGATAGGAAAGCAGGTGCACAAGCGGACAAAATATGAAATAATGATACCACACGCAGTATGTGTGGGGTCAACACGTTTCTGGCAGGAGTGCGAACTTCACTTTTTCATGGTGCCCCAGATTCTAATTGCATTTAGTTAACAGGTTAGGGGAGCTCTGAGACAACCAAATAAAGTGTACATTATAAACTGACCTGTATGTGGTGAAAAGTATGAAGAGCAATGTAAATGCTTGTTTACAAATCTATTACCAACCCAAACAACTTTTCAATGTTTTCAAAACTACAGTATATGCTTCTAGACCAGTTATGGGATCTACATGATTTTTCTCTATATTTTTTTAATATTTTATTTAAGCACCTTGATTACAAACATGATTGAGGTTGTGTTTCAGTCATGTAAAGAACACCCTCCATTACCAGTGTCCCAAGTCTCCCTCTTGTTTATGCAAACCTGGTGTTACAAGAGGTCACTCCCAGCATTGCTTGTGTGCACAGCGCTGGGGTCCCGTATGTAAAGCATGAACTCTAGCCCTTTAGCTATCTCGGAGCCTCTGGTCTCATTTTTAAATCAGTTCATCTTGATGTGCTTCCTTGTACTTATAATCAACTTCCTTGTTTGTACTTCATCAGTCCTCTAAACCCTAAGTACCTCCAGCCATCCCTTTATTAAATTTTATCTACTTGAAAATGTATTTGTCTTTTCTCCTACTCTGACTCCTCTGGGAGGCATTATTCTCTGTTCTTTTTGGTTTGTTTTGGGGCCACACCTAGTGACACTCAGGATTACTCCTGGCTATGTGCTCAGAAAAAGGCTCCTAGCTTGGGGAACCTAATGGGACTTCGGGGGGATTGAACTGCCATCCATCCTAGGTTAGTGCGTGCAAGGCAAACACCCTACCGCTTGCACCACTGCTCCGGCCCCTGGAGTTTTATTTTTAACCAATGTTTAGGAATCTATAGGAACCCTTTAACCTGTATCCTGTAGAGTTTCTTCCCATGATTCTACAAAAAAAGTAAAATTAATTACTTGGCTTTTGGTATTTTAAGGCAGGCAGTGTTTAAGGCTTTGCTTATTAACAAGTTTATTATTGTTTATTAACAAGTTATAAGAACTAGTTGATAGATTACTGATTTCCTATGAAATATATATGAGGTATGTTTTTATCAGGTATGTTTCTGGGGGTATTTAGAGAAAATGATATTTTTTGTGTGCCTTAATGTAGCAGGACTTACTATACACTGGAATTTGCTTTCTTGCTGAGAAACAAGAAAGGTAGTGGGTTTTGCTGGATGTGGTGCAGTTATAACCCACTTGTGGAAATGACAGCCACCAGTCTCAAACAGCAGAAATGCCTTGAACTAATGTTGGCTCTTGAGCAGAAGGTGGACTAGTGTAATGTTCTAATGGCCTGAATCTTTTTCTTACATCAATGCAGAAATCCTTGCTGAAGCTATTTAACACTTTTTTTTTAGTAACAGCTGACCCCCACCTTGTTCTTATGCATGATATGAAACAATGGGGCTGCATTCTTCTGCTAAAGAAATTCATATTTTCTGTTTCCAGAAAACAGGAGGATGGAGGACTCCCTCTGTTACTCTGCCCAGTGAGCCTGTTTAGTCCCAAAATGTGACAGTAATATGCTGCAAATACATCAGTTCTGATGGCCATATAGTATTGGATACAGAATATATGTAAAACATACACGTTAATCTTTTGAGCTAAGCTTGGATCCCTAAACTAATTCTATTAAAACTACTTAATGGTTTTAAAGTAACTTTTGTTCATTCTTCTGAAATGTGTTTATGAAGGGAGGGTTGAGTTGGGACCATACCCAGTGGTGATCAGGGCTTACTGCTGGTTTTGTGCCCATGAATCACTTCTGGTATTCCTTGGTAAAGATGAAGTTCAACTACATGCAAAACAAACATCCCCCGGCCATACAATTTCTAGTTTAATGATAAAATAAAGTATTTCAAGTAGGGAACCCAGTGATGACTTGGCTTACAAGATTGAGTTCATAAGTTATATTTTCACTGCTACCCACATTTGCTGAACATGATTTCTTTATGTGTATTTTTGGAGAAGCAAAATGTGGGATCTCTACGCAGGTACTGACAACTAAAGTGTATGACCACCTCTAGCACTGTGGCCAAATATACTAGTTACTATGATTCATAAGTCATAGCACAATGGAAGGAAGGGTAGAGAAGAATTTCTCGAAGAGCCACGGGTGGAGATAACTCATTTGTTTGAATCCCTGAATTTCCACATGCTAAGTAGTCACCACCAACCAGATTTGTGTGAGTGCTACAATTAAATTATGGGAACCTTCAGGAACACTGCAACTAAGTATTCAAGTCAAGTGTCAGGTAAAAAGAGAAAGAAATGGGGGGAAAATAGCAGTGTGGTGTGTTAGTGGGATGGCTCTAGGAATTTCAGGGTGCCAGAGTATGATTCAAGTGGAAGAGCACATGTTTTAGACGGGTGAAATTTGATCTCAGACACTGAGTGACACTGAGTGATACCTGAGCACCACCAGGTGTCCCCTGGTTTTACAGCAACTCTAATGAAAATTTCATGGTGTCAACAAGATA
>PVKC010007353.1:0-29656 GCA_004027635.1 Crocidura indochinensis
CCTTCACCAATGCAACATCCCCATCACCAATGTCCCAAATTGTCCCTTCTCCCCACCCCACACCCGGCCTGTACTCTTGACAAGCTTTCTATTTCCCTCAGTCAGTCACATTTTGTCATGATAGTTCTCAGTTTCTTTGACTGCACCCATCACTCTCTGTGGTGAACTTCATATCCTGAGCTGGACCCTCCAAGTCCTCCTCTATTTTGTCTCTGAGAATCATTACACAAATGTCTTTTATTTTTCTCAAAACCCATAAATGAGACCAAAACAACAAACAAACAAACAAATAAAAGAAATACAACTATTTTGAACACCGCTTCCCCCCCACACACACATACACCTTTTATTTATTATGGTCTCATAGTTTAATTTCATAGCTGAAAGATGCTATCTTTGAATTAGGCATAGACTTTAAACCCAAGCTACACCTGTCTCTGCTAAAGTCAGATTACAGGCCAGATCTTTCAGCTACAAGTCAAGTTTTTTCAGCATAGGGCCATATTTCATGGGAAAGGGTGCTGAGCTTTCGCCCAATTTACTAAAGGTCTCCAAACAGTTTAGGACAGTTTCTTACTGTTTTTTTTTTTTTTGGTTGTTGTTTAATTGTTTGTTTGTTAGGGGCTAGAATCTCTTGATCTGCATCTTATGGGAACTAATTAATGTCTGAATTTGGGGTCATCTTGGCAGACTAGAATGTGTGCAGGAGTCCAAACTAAACACTTAGGAGAGCTGTGATTTAAGATTAAAGCCCTGCCTTGGGCCCGGAGAGATAGCACAGCGGTGTTTGCCTTGCAAACAGCTGATCCAGGACCAAAGGTGGTTGGTTTGAATCCTGGTGTCCCATATGGTCCCCCATGCCTGCCAGGAGCTATTTCTGAGCAGACAGCCAGGAGTAATCCCTGAGCACTGCTGGGTGTGGCCCAACAACCAAAAAAAAAAAAAAAAAAGCCCTGCCTTAACATGTTTTTTCTTTTTTCTTTAACATTTTATTTATTTATTTAGATTTTGGGGCCACCCCCCCCCGGGCTTGTTCAGGGGTTACTCCTGGCTCTGTGTTCAGAAATCGCTCCTGGCAGACTCAGGGGACCATGTGGGATGCCAGGAATGGAACCCGGGTCTGTCCAAGTCAGCCACATGCAATGCAAAAGCCATACCGCTGATCTATCACTCTGGCCCCACACGTTTTTTCTTTTGTGAATTAAAAGATTAAAAAAAGTTAATTGATTTCATTAAAATACTCTAATAGGGAAAAATTGCATTATCAAAAAGATTTCATTCTCTTAGAAACAAGAATCAAAGTTGCAAGGTAAAGGTGATAGTTTTATTTACACAGATAAAGCCATATAGTCTGTTTTTTTCCAGCTTATAGTGTAGAATGCTGATAGAACTATCACACTGAAAACTGATAATAGCTAAAACAAAGAAAATTGTTACTTACATGCCAAAAAAAAAAAAGGGTACAAAATCTTCGATGAAATTTAGATCTGCAAAAAATTTAACACCTTACAATTGGCATGGCAGAAATAATAGCAAAGGCAATTCAAGAGATAAAAACTGTGGTAAAATACATAACCAGAGTTATTTGATTAAGTATATAAATGAAATATTAACCTAATTATCATTATTATTGTTGTTTCATTTTGTTTGGGGCCACATCCGAAGGTGCTCAGGTTACTTCTGGCCCTGCCTGCACTCAGCAATCATTCTTTAGAGGTGCGGGGGGTATTGGGTCACACCTGGTGGCGCTCAGGAGTTATTCCTGGCTCTTTGCTCAAAAATCGCTCCTGGCACTCACTAGGGACCATATGGGATGCCGGGATTGAACCACCATCTGTCCTGGATCAGCTTGTTGGCTTCGTGCAAGGCAAACGCCCTACTACTGTGCTGTCTCTCCTGCCTCTCAGCAATCATTTTTGGTGGGCTTTTACCAGCTGTATACTTTCTTTTCAGCCTTGGAATATTAACCCTATTAAAACTTTGAATCAAAATAAAAGGAACAGCTTTGGATATAATACAGGAGTTAAGGTGCTTGCTTTTATCCCAGAGACTTGTGCACTATATATTCTCTGATAAGCACTGCCTATGGTCACTCCTAAACAAAGAGCTGGGGATAACCTCTGCTCAACACAGGGTCACAAAACTTCTTTAATGTTGTCATATCTGGTTAATACTTTTTATTTTGTTTTGGGGCAACGCATGGCTCTGCACTCAGAAATTGATCCTGGCATACTCACTAGATCATACTGAGATGCCAGGAATTGAACCCGGGTCCATTCCAGATTGGTCGTGTGCAAGGCAAACACCCTACCACTGTGCTATCGCTCTGGTCTCTGGTTAATACCTTTTATGAAAAAAAATTTCTGATCAGTAATAGCATAAGAAAAATTGCCCACTCTAGGGCTTGATAAGAAACTAAATTTGATAAGGTATATACCCAATAGACATAGACAACCAGACATAACAGCATGAGAGAGGAGGGGACTGGCAGGTGTACATGCTTTAGTGTAAGAGGAGACTGGTTTCCAGTAGGTCGTATTTCTTGCTCATTTATTTCCTTCACTAGATCCTTACTCCAACTGTAAAGTAGGGAAATAATTTACATTCAGTGTTACCTCATTGGTCATCAAATTTTCTAACATATAGAACCTGACATAAATTATACCACTTAAACCCCCAAACTTTCCCATTGTAACTTGTATAAAAATTAAAAATGCCAGCAACTTCTCTGTTTCCATTCGATCTCTTTTTTTGTGGGGAGTTGATTTTATTTTGGTCACACCCGGCATGACTCTGCACTCATAAATCACAGGCTTGGGGGACCATATGGGATGCCAGGAATCGAACCAAAGTCTGTCTGGGATTGGCTGCATACAAGGCAAATGGCCTATCCCTGTGCTATCGCTCCAGTTCCTCCATTAATTCTCTGACTAAGAGCCATTTCATTACTGAGAAAAGAGAAGACATAATCAAATGTGGTGAATTATATATTAATGTATGGCAATGTTCAAACGAGGGGCTTTCCCTTAAATTTTAGAATATGACTGCACTTTCTACTTATTTTGACTTTCATGGTGTATTTGAGAAAATGTGTACAAAGATTAAGGTACTTGTCTTGCACAAAGCAAATTGATCCCTAATACAACATATGGTCCTACAAAAACTATCAGGAGTGATTCCTGAGAGCTTGAAATAAGCTTGAGCACCAGAGTGTGGCCCCAAAGCTAAAACAATAAAAACCCTTATCTGTTATAAAAAACATATACATTATATATGTATATACAATTACATATAGTCCTGGACATTATAATATGTATAAAATGGTATTTTAGGTTTGCAGATTTGCTTCAAAATAATCCAGTGAGATTAGAGGGGGTTAGTGAATGGGCTAAAGAAGAAATAAGATTCATGTTATGGGTAACGGTGATGGATGAGATCTGAGGGGATGAAGTAAGGGGTAACTATACCATGCTACATTGTTGTTTTGGGGAGAGGTTGCTTATCACTTGCTGAAAAATAAGATTAACAAAACCAAAACAAAATACAACTACATCTCAATAGAAACTGGGTTGTGCTTTGGATCCTAAATTTTAGTGACTTAGGTGATATTGTATTAAGACTCCATTTTCTCATGTAAATGAATGCTTCATTATCATGAATACTGAGATATTTCGAAGCACTAGTTAATTGAAAACACTTGGTATCATGCTTTTTAATAATTTGCTTTGAGAGAGTGGAGTGAGCTTCACCCAGAATGCTTGGGTGCTATCCCTGACTCTGTACTTAGAAGTGACCCCTGTTGGTGCTCAGAAGACTACATATGATTGGTGTGGGGGATAAAACTGGGGTCAGTTACATACCTCCTGTACTGTATCTCTGATCATTTGCTTTTAAATAAAAGCTCAAATAATGATACTCCTTTACATTTTACAATGACTTTGGTTCAAACTTTGAATAAAGCCTTGTAAATTGCAGTAATATTTTTTCAATGTTTCTTCTAAAATTCACTACATAAAAATCTTTTAAGGAGGGCCAGAAAGATAGTACAGTATCTTGTTTTGCATACAGCTCACTGGGATTAGATCCCTACTATTCTGTATGGTCTCCCGAGCTACATCAAGAATGATACCTGATTGCAGAACCAAGAGTAAATGCTGAGCATAATGTGGCGTGACCAAAAAAATGGAAAAAAAAATTAGGGATTGGAGAGATGATACTGTAGGCAGGGCACTCGCCTTGCATAGGATAGTCCAGGTTTGATCCTTGGTATCCCATATCATTGCCAAGAACGATCCTGAACAAGAAGCAGGAATAAGTCCCAAGCACCACCAGGTGGACCCTGCCCTAATAAATTTAACCTCTTATTGTAATACTAAGTAAATTCACTACTATACTTAGCTATAAATTAAGGGTGTGCTAATAATTTTAGTAATTCAAAACAGTGCTACAGCCTAGATTTCCTACCTGGCAATATTCTAAAAAATGATGCTATCGTGGTGATGGAATCCAGGTCTCAAATGTAAGGATCTTTTTCCCACCCCTTGAGTCATCTTTTTTAGGTTCTACTAATCTGTTTTAAAATAAACGCAATGTATTCATCAGTAACTTGGACTTTGAAACAAACAAACCCTTTAGTTAAGTTTTTTTTACCCAAGTTATGATTTAATGTTTATCAGATGTGTAAATATACAAACATGATAGCAATTTTTGAAACTTGTGAATAGTAGGCCTTATAAAATTACAACACACTGTAAATAGATCCCAATTTTATACAAACTACGAGATTTTGATATACAAAGATTCTGTTTTTATTACACTGACAATGTACAACCGTGACTATTTACAATGCCAAGAAGTATATAAACCACAATTTAACATTCTGCTACTGGCAGCCACTAGAGTTTAGGAGGTAGCTTTAATTAAACAAAATGAACAGAGCCACATTTCCCAACTTGTGTTCTAAAAATAATTTACATAAGATAAAAATTCATTATATGCACAGTATGTACAGTTTAATTATTAAACTGTAATCTAGCTTAATTTTTAGTACATCCTGAATAACTAATATGGCAGTGGGTATGCTATCAATTTAGCATATTGTTCAAAAACATATTGAACGTTTATAACTTTAAGACTCTACACAGTGACATGTCAAAAAGTCCAAAATTGAGAGTCAGATATAAATTTTAATTTTTAAAAGCAATCACCTCAATTTTTCTTTCCCCTCTCCTTACTAACATATTTGTCTTGTTTCACAAGAACATGTCTAAACTATTAGGGAGACACTATTTTGTGCCACAGTAAGGAACCTTCTGTATGGAAGCTTCTGTATGAAAGCTTTCCATTATGTATGGAAGCTTCTATGTAAGGAGAATCCAGCTCATTAATAAATTAAGTGCTTTTCATCAGAATTTCTTCTTTCAAATAAATGTAATTATTTATGTCTATCACAGATAACTTTTTGTTTAATTCAAATGGCAAGTAGAAAATACCAACAACATTTTGGAAAATATTGGTATAGCCAATTCTAACTAGAAATGTTTAGTAATGGTGAAGATGTCAAATCCTTCAAATACCATTCAAATCCCCAATTTATTCAAAGTTTAGCCAAATCTATGGAGTCCACACAGTAATTAGTTATTTATTTTTTCAAAAATGTGATCATAAACACTGAGGGAAAATTACTGTGATCTCACCAAGGCAATATATATTGTAGTAATTCAAAAGAAATGCTTAGCTATTTCTTTAAAATGTAACAGATGTTAATATTATTTTTAAAAAATCTTCAGGCTTCAAAGTTATATACCCAACAAAATTTATGATTATTACATCGAAGATAGTAACAGAACATGCAGTAATGCCATGCCCATAACATACTCTCACAGTTCTAACTGGGAGATAGTCCCTTTTTGGCCCTGCAGTAAGTTGTCCTGAGATTAAAGATGAAACATTAGGTAAAATTAGCAAGACTTTTTTTCCCCGTTATTACAAAATCATAGACTTAAAAAATATTAACAGCTGTTCTTTATCTTGTGCTTTATTCAGAATAGGTATATCTTTGCTTCCCGTGATTCAGAAAAACCTAACCTTGGATCACTTACAGTGATACAAATACAGGCTGTCTTTTTCAAATTACCAATTTATTTCAAAAAGATGAAACACTGCTTGAATGTTGCATTTTTAACTGAGAGTTTAGGCACTTGTTCTTTGAAAATATCAGGTTCATGAAATACACTGCCATCTTCTTCTATGTGACACCAGGAAGTGATCACAGAAGTGCTTCCCAGATGAAAGGTCAGATGAGGGTTCATTGGACAAACACTGTGATTTCAGTTCGTGGGGAAAACAGTTACAAACACATATTAATTCAGTCTTTAACTCTTGGTAGATTGTAGGCATAGCGTACCAAAGGAAATCCTCGACTCTGATAGAAGCAAGCTCGCCCACAGGCCTGCACCTGGTCAGAACTGTCCGAGACAAAAGAATCCTCTTCATCTGCATAATCAGAATGGGCCGACTGTGTCCCGCAGTCAGACCAGTAGCCGTCTGGTCTTTGGCAAGAACCCACCGCCAATGCAGGACAGCTGTGTGATTTTATTAAGTGTTTGCATGACACTGGCTTTGTCAAAAGAAATGATTCACAGCAGTCACACACAGTCAGGTTACCCTGCAAATGCGAGTACATGCCACAGTCATAGTAGAAATCCTGTTCTACACAACCAGCTTGGCTACTGATGGACACGGAGACAGATCCACTTTTTTTTGTCATAAGTCGCTTCAGTAACTTCCAGTCTTCTTTAAATTTCGGGTTGAAGAAAACATACAGGACTGGGTTCAGGCAAGCAGGCAAGGGGAAAAATATCAGCGTCACAGACTTCATGATTTCAGGACTGATAGAGATTGCGGTGATCAATGGTGCAAAGGAGAAAAATGCAACGGGGCAGAAAAAGATGCAATTGGTGAAGATCAGCCATGCGACATGCTTAATCATGCTAGAATGAGAGTTCTCTGAAAGGTCCTCTTTTTCCAAGTTGCAGTAAAGTTTAGTGTAGATAACTGCCATTAATAAAAATGCTAGTGAATTTAATAGCACTAAGGTTACAGTAAATCCTAATGATGGTGTCTCTCCAGTGGGAAATGGCAAGCACAGAGGTGATGAAGAATATTCCCCTCCATGGAACAGAGGAAAACAGCCAGCTACTGCAGCCCCTAGGAAAGCACAAAGGGCAGCAACCCGGAATTGTTTGAGATGATTGCTTTTCCCGCTTTTCATTATATCTTTCGCATATAAACTTCTCTCAATAGCTGCTAGCATTAATAAAAATATGGCACTTTCTGAAGAGAAAACAGCAAGAAAGCCAGCTATTTTGCAGCCACTGCCAATCTCCCACCAAATGCCAAATTCAGCAAATCTGCCCCAGGACACAGCATCAAGAAAAGTTAAGATGCCGGTATAGGCACCCATGAATAAGTTAGATACAGCAATCAGGCCTATGAACAATTTGGATGAAGGTAGTGATGTGCAAGATGCAAATGTTGTAAAAATGACAATCAGGTTGAAAAACAAAGCAACCAAGAAGATGAACCACACTGTAAGGCGAATCATCCAACTTCCCAGTAAATATTCGCAGGGTTTAAAAGCACCTAAAATGAGAGAGAAATAAACGACAATTTAGAAAATAACATATTCTACATGATAGGTACCTAGTCAAGAATAATTCAATCCACTACCAGATTTGACTGAACTGAACTGAAAAGATTACTATCTTTATATATATTCATCACTGAATAATGCTACTTTTATTTATTTATTTTGGGGGAACCATACCCAGAAATTCTCAAGAGTTACTCCTGGCTTTGCACTCAGAAACTATTTTTGGCAGTGCCTGAGTAGAGACCATATGGTATGTCTGGGATTGAAACTAGGCTAGCTTACATATAAGGCAAATGTACTACCCACTGCACTACCACTCTGGTCCCAAATCAGGCTATTTTAAAAATAATCTAATCTTTCTTTATATATATATTTAGTAAAAATCACATAATAAAAATTTTGAAATGTGTCCTTTTCTTATACATAGGTTAATTTACATAAACACGCAGCACATAGTATGGTAAGTAGCATAAGAAAAATACTTGATACATTAAAAGCTTGGAAAAAATGATCTAGGTTTTTAATTTAAGATTCAAAACTTATTGCTCTCATTGGAGAAAGCAACAAATCTCTATAAATTTTACTTTTTCATCTATTTCCCTATAAATTTAAGTTACATAGAATTGTATACAAATGTTTATACATAAGATACCTAAGGATGCTAAGAGGTGTAATGTCAGGTTTCAAAAAACATTGTGTTCCTTCCCAGTCTTAAATCCCTTTATAGTAATCACATATATGCAGATACTTTTACATATTTTAAAAATTATTATCCAAGGCAACCTGGTAAGGCATATAAAGATGGTGTGACTATTAAGATTGTGGCTCAGTGGCAAAGGATCTGCCTTATATGTGTGAGCCCCTAGGTTCAAGTCCAAGCATTGTATAATGCTCTGAATTCTGCCACATGTGGCTCCAAACCAAAAAAAAAAAAAAAAAAGGTATGATTATCCATTTTCATCCAGCAAACTGAGATTTTAAATTATTTGAACTGACAAATTATGACATGATGATGAGATTTTATGACTGATTTTACTGACTATAAGGTTCAGTAAATAGTAAAGAGAGAACAAAACCATTCTAATGCTATGTCCAATAAAATCCTGGTAAACTTAATCAGAATTACAGGAAATAATTTAGTAGCTGATCTGTATATTTTAGTAGTGACTTTGACACACAAATTATGTCAGAAAAATAACTGTCTTTATTTTAAAACTGTCAAAGAATAGATCAATGAGGGAGGGGGTAAAAATAAAAGAATAGATCAATGAGATAGCATAGCAGGTAGGGTGCTTGCCTTGTACACATACAAACACTTGACCGAGGATTAATCCTTGGTACCATATATGGCCCCCAAGAACCTCCAGAAGCTACCTTTAAACACAGAGTCAAGAGTAAGCCCAGACACAGCTGGGTGTGTCCCCACTCCCCCCAAAAAAACTGTAAAACAAAACAAAACAAAAAATTGTTCAGTTTTCTTTTCTTTCTTCCATTTTTTGTTGGTATAGGGAATCAAAGACAGGGACTTTAAAACACATGCAAGGCAGGTGATTTTGAGATAAACAACATCCTTGGCTTCTTAAAAGTTGTTAGTGGAGTTTTTTACTAGACTGGGAAACTGTTAAGAAAAAACTTACACCTTCATCTCTGTATCTGAACTAACTTATCTTCAAGGAAGAATGAGATAGCTCCTTTGACCTGGGAGAACAGAATATTCTTTGGGAAGTATCTGACTACTAATGGAATTATTTCCCTCAAAAGTCTCAACAGCAGGTTCCACCTAAACCTTATCTTTGAAAAGCAAAGCTATTGCTTCCTCCAGTTCAAATGGAAGGATCCTATTATTCTCTCCTGCTTCTTCTGTATGAGCCTGTATGAATCATCACAGCTTAGTGGGTGAGAGAGGAATGCAGCCATCCCTAAGGTGATGAGCAGTGACCCCCTAGTTTGCCCCTAGTTGATTCCAAGGTTTAAGTTCAGTAGAAAAGAAGTAAAATTGCATGTTCAGCTACTGTTTCCCCTCTAACAAAGCTAAGGTTTTTCATCAAGATGCCAGTTCCTAATAGATATCCTCTATACTTGGTGGAGAAGTGAGAAAGCCATACTTAACTCTTAACAACTAATTCAGAAACTAAATAAAACAAAGTACATACATTTAAATTAAGTCCTTATTTAACTTTTTTATTTTTAATATATTTTATTTAAACACCTTGATTACATACATGATTGTTTTTGGGTTTCAGTCATGTAAAGAACACCACCCATCACCAGTGCAATGTTTCCATCACCATTGTCCCAAATTTCCCTCTTCCCCACCCAACCCTTGCCTGTACTCTAGACAGGCTCTCCATTTCCTTCATACATTCTCATTATTAGGACAGTTCAAAATGTAGTTATTTCTCTAACTGAACTCATCACTCTTTGTGGTGAGCTTCATGAGGTGAGCTGGAACTTCCAGCTCTTTTCTCTTTTGTGTCTGAAAATTACTATTGCAAGAATGTCTTTCATTTTTCTTAAAACCCATAGATGAGTGAGACCATTCTGCATTTTTCTCTCTCTCTGACTTATTTCACTCAGCATAATAGATTCCATGTATATCCATGTATAGGAAAATTTCATGACTTCATCTCTCCTGACAGCTGCATAGTATTCCATTGTGTATATGTACCACAGTTTCTTTAGTCATTTGTCTGTTGAAGTGCATCTTGATTGTTTCCAGAGTCTTATTTAACTTTAAACCTATTTAACTTTACAGCTTATTTTCTATGTGAGGTACTGTACTATGCATTATAAAAATCTATAACAAACCTGAGTTTATTCATGTTCAGAACCACCCTGAAAAAAAAAAAGCCTACTTTACAGCACAATAACTATTTAACCATACTTTTTAGAGTAAATTTCTTACTCCATCTTTCCTATCACATTACAGTGATGACCAAATGTGTGCTGTCAGTTTGGTAAAACTTCCAAGCGTACTAAGGCATAATGAAATAAAATAGAATAGCAAAGGCAAGATAGCATTTAAAAATAAAAAAGAAAAAACTAAGAAATCTCCATAGAATAATAGTTATGGAAATGCTCTCAGGGTTAAAAGAGCATGTGTTGTTTTATGGGCCTAGTGTTTGATGCCAAACATTGCAGAGTGCTGAGCACCATGCTCGACATAGCTCTCAACCACTGTGGGTGTGGGTTCCTTTCCCCACAAAGCAAACAATGAAAAGGCCTCTCAAGCTTTAATGTACAAAACCCTCATCTGGAGAGCTTGTTAATGCAAGATTCTAATTCAGTAGATATTGACATGAAACTGTGCAAGAGAAGCTTACTTGCTAGTACACAGATCATACTAAAAGTATGGGATTATCCAGTCCCACCCTATAACAGAGATCACGTTACTGCATAAGTTTTACATATATCTGCTTAATATTGACTGAAATTTGTGGGACATACCTGTAGAAGGTGTACAGTGGATAATTATTTGAGTGTGCTCTTCATTTTCAGCAGAGCTTGTAACACTTGCCACATCAGCAAGACCTGAATATATAATAGTAATACATTATATTATATTTTTATATAATACTTATTTAATATAACAATAGACACATTGTGATTAGTCTGAACTTTACACAATAAAAAACCAATTTCCTGCCATGTTCTCTCTTGTGCAAGATGTAAGCTCAACTTGTACAAGGCCTGATAACATATGAAAAATACCAGTAACACATTAAACATCATATTTCACACTGATTATACGAGAAATTCTGATTAATGTTATAACATGTATTCAACTTTCAAAGGTCCCTGAACTTGCCTTTGTCCTTTGCCACACTGTGGTCTTGGAGACTGTTATCTTCTATGTTTGCATGTGCATAAGAGTCACAACCCCAAAATGCACAGCACTGATAAGCATATGGTACAGATAAAGACCTGGAAAAAAATGCAAAAATCCACTTTGAATAACAACTTCACAGACAAGCTTTTGTTTGGGGAAAAGTATTTTAATCTTTGAAAGTCCCAAAGTAGGAGTCAGAACAATCAGACTATCACAGCTTTTAGGCTGCTAATTATCATCTTGGGGTCTCAGTTTACTCCTCTGAAAATAACTCTGGTATCAGCTGACACTGTCAATTTCCCCCATTTTATGAGATATGCTTTTTATTTGTTTTTGGACAAAACCTGATGGTGGCTCAGGGACCATTCGGGGTACTAGGAATCCAAATGGGTCAGTCTCATTCTAGACAAGTGCATGACCCCTATATTATCCCTCAAGTCCCAAGATCTGCCTTGAAAGTTGAATTTAAGAGGCTAGACAAATAGCAAAATGGGCTGACTACATCCTGAAAACCCATATTCTATCCCTGTACTGCATGTAACTCTACCAGTACCAAGAGCAACCTCCACATACAGATCCAGTAGTCCCTGAGTATTGTTGGGTGCTTCAACCTACCACACCCTAAAAAAATGGTTATCTCTAAAGAAGCCTGATTTCAAATATATTAAAAATCTTGCATTTTGGGGCAGGGTGGTGGTGCTGGAGGTAAGGTGCCTGCCTTGCCTGCGCTAGCCTAGGACGGACCGTGGTTCAATCCCCCGGTTTCCCATATGGTCCCCCAAGCCAGGAGCAACTTCTGAGCACATAGCCAGGAGTAACCCCTGAGCATCACCGGGCGTGGCCCAAAAACCAAGACCAAAACCAAAACAAACAAAAAAAATCTTGCATTTTAAAGTCATTAAATCTTGCACTTTATGTCATTAATTCACTGACTTTATTTCTTTAATAGCAAAAAATATTTTCTTCTCACTCAATAATATTCCTATGCTTTTTCTCACCTCTCTCTAATCTCACCTCATCCTCAACCTGAACTTTAAACACTTATGTCTTTATGAAATAGTACAGGACTGCATCAACTTTCTATAGGTTCATTCACATGTAAGTTGCTTCTCTTATCTAGTTACTACTGACAAATCTCTCACAGATAAACCATTTTGGTGAATAGCTGTGTTGTCACTTTAATAGCATAGCAGTAATGGTTCCAATTAATGCATTTAGAAATTACAGAATAATGTTAATTTTTTAAAAAACAAATAAATGAAAAATGAGACAGAAAATAATTCTAAGAATTTAGCCTTCCAGGGGCAAGAACAGGTAGGCCATTTGACTTAGACATGCAACCTAAACAGGTTTGATCTCTGCCACACCATGTGGTCCTGAGTCCACCAAAAGTGATCCCTGAACACAGAGCAAGAAATAAGCCCTTAGGGCCCCTTAGTGTGTCACCCAAACCATATCTGTGAATATACACACATGTATACACATATGTAAATGTGCACATACACACACATATCCTTCCAGAAAATTTGGGAACTGCAGTAAAGAAACTGCATATTTTAGTGTGGAAGCCAACTCTATTTTCAACAACAACAAAATAATCAAAAACAAACCTGAGATTAATGAAGTCTTTTGCTGCTAAGGCTTCCTTGAGCTTGAAGTTACCCACAAGTTTCAGCTGATTTAGCCCATTTAGGCCTTCCGTAGGAAATGAAGTTAACTGATTGAAACTCAAATCTCTAAAATGCAAATGAGATTTCAAGTTAAATCATAAGATAAAAATAAAAACAACTGCACATGTGATAACATAATAAATATTGAAATCTAAGAGAAAGTTTAGGTGTCCTAAAATGATTGGTAGGACTGGAGAGATAACATAGGAGGAAGGCATTATCCTTGCATGTAGTCAGCCCTAGTTTGATTTCTAGCACCACATCTGGTAGGTCTCCTAAGCATTATAAAAGGCCATTTAAAATGTATTATTTAATTAAAAATAATTTACAAATTTATTGACTTAAGTTTTAGGCATGTAATATTTCAACACCAATCCCACCACTGTCAACTCCCTCCACCAGGATTTCTTTACTCCCCCATTCCCCACCCCAACCCACAACCCCACCTCCCACCTGTCACCTTGAAAGGCATATTACAAAGTTTTATTGTTGCAACTTAGATCTCATGTCTTCAGTGTTGTCTGCCTGCGTTCTGAACATATAGTTATACTGCTCTCACCAGGTATCACTTCTGAGCACTGATCCAAGAATAACTCCTGGGCATTGTTAGGGA
The DNA here is from genome assembly GCA_004027635.1 of Crocidura indochinensis. Taxonomy (NCBI): domain Eukaryota; kingdom Metazoa; phylum Chordata; class Mammalia; order Eulipotyphla; family Soricidae; genus Crocidura; species Crocidura indochinensis. Next base: position 13,767 of record PVKC010007353.1, read on the forward strand.
TAGCTATAAGCCCTCCCAAATTAAATAAAATAATAGATCTACATCACAGAATGATCACTCTACTATATGGGATATAAATAAATATCATGACGGAATAATGAGTACAAAAAAACCAATTTGGTAAGAAACATGCCACTTGAGGGGACCAGGGAATAAAACAGGGAGGGAATAATGTCTATTGTGGAGGGAATTGTTCAATCTGGAGGCGAAGGCAGTTCTGAAAGGTGGTAAAATGTTATGTATAAAACCCTATCAGCAGCAGTACTGTAACCCACAAAGTAAAATCTTTATAAAAAAATATCTTTTGGAGAAGAAGACTGGTGGATAGGAGGCAAATGTGGTGGTGGGAATTGGTGGAGGAAAGTGGGACACTGATGAAGGGATTGTTGTTAAAACACTGTAAGCCTGAAACCCAATTATGAATAACGTTGTAATTGCATAGTGACTAAATAAAAAGATAAAAAATAAAATGATAAAAAGATAGGTCTAGTATTTATTACTATCCATGCAGCTTAGCATTTATACCGGGCACAATTAATTAACATAAAACTTGTGATAGGACAACTCTGGTTTTTGGTCACACACGACAGCACTCAGGGCTTACTCCTAGCTCTATGCTCAGAAATCGCCCCTGGAAGACACAGGGAACCATATGGGATGCCAGGATTCAAACCACTGTCCTTCTGCATGAAAGGCAAACACCTTACCTCCATGCTATCTCTCCGGCCTCATGATAGGACAACTCTAAGAAACAAATTTCTATACACTATTTACACTTTCATGATCTTACTGGACAAAAGGTCAACTTACAGGTTCGTTATTGACCCAAGCTTGGCAAAAGCTCTGCTGTCAATTTCATGGATCAGGTTTCTACTCAGATCTCTACAACAGTAAAATAACAGTGTTAACCATTTTCAAGTAAACTCCAAATGTGGTTACACTGACTCACTTTATAATCTGAGTTAGTCAACATTTCCTTGATAACAAAGATCCTTAATCTTGTCCAACAGCATTTTTAATGCTTATGCTGAATACCTCGCATTCACATATTCTTATTTCATGGAATATGTTCTATGTAGCAGTTACGCCAGCTGGCATCTGTTTCAGAACAGTTGTGAATTTTCTCTACCTTATCGTTCTGGTACAAATTCAAAATTATAAAATGCTATGATTAACCTTTGGTACTATTAACTAGGTGAAGAAAAGCTCAGCTCCTGACAACACTGAAAATAAAAACAAGCTTCATATTATTTGCTTTTCAAAGGTTACTGATAAGACCCTGAGAGAAGACAAATAATCAATATGCAAACAAGAGCATTCCAGAGAACTTTAGATATCATTCTTTTCTCAAGCAGGAAATAAAAGTCCTCTCACTATCAGAGTTTTACCATGTTCAGGAACACATCCTGAGGAATTCTGTTATTATGAAATTATTAAGACAAAAACAATCTATCACCATACTTAAAAGGAGTTTTCATGGAAGTTTAAAGATTAGATCAAGTTATTCCATGACACATCTCTCAGATAACGGAAAAAAACTCAACCAATGTGGCCCTAAATCATGAAAAGGCCAACTTTTGCATTGTGGTCATTTATCAGTGCTTTTGAAGTGATGGCAGCTAGAAGCCAGTTCCCTTCCTCACGCTGTCAGCAACAAGGACAGATTCCGCAACTACCAATAAAGTTGTTTTTCCTCCTTGAATGCATACTTAATCTCATAATGGAGATCAACAACAAAAAACCAGGTCTCAATATTTTCTGTTTTTCACCTCTGGGGAGCCACATGGTCTCTACTGCAACTCTTTAACTATTCCACAGTATGGTGAAAGAGCTTTAGACAGTTCTTAAACAAAAGAGTATGGCTGTGTTCCAGTGAAAGTTAATTGCAAAAACAAGAGACAGGCTAGATCTGGCCCTCAGGCTGTGGTTTCTCTACCCCTTCCCTAATGGACCAGCAAACTTCGTTATTATGACTTGAAAGCAAACAAACTGCATCTTTCACGTTCTACACATTATACTTTTTCACTCAGCAATCTATAGTATGGTTAAACATCAAAACCAGATTATTTATAAGGTACTATGTGGTGAAGTATGAGTAACAACATTTGCATATAATAAATCATGTTTTAGAGCACATCAACTTTAGAATCATCATGGCAGTTAACTTATTGCTTGCCAAAAAATTTATCTGTCTCTAATCATCAGAGAGAAACTTACAGAATCCTTAGGGAGCTCAGGCCTTGAAAAGTCCCTTCCTTTATTTGGTGGATCTGATTGCGCTGCAGAGAACTAGGAAGAGGCAGAAAAAAAAAAAAGAGAGAAGAGAAAGAAAAATAATTTGCTGTTTTGAAAAACAACATTTCTTCATTAGGCCTTTTTTTGGTAAGTTTAAATATTCAGTTAGAAGTAACACTGATCTTATTGAAAAGTAAAGAAAACAGCTGCTTCCTCATCTGTGAGATGAAAGGCCACACTAATTGGTATTCTGCCCCAAATTATACTGGGAGTTAACTCCACTATCTTAATTCCTTATCAACCCCACTCAAGAGTGAGAGCAGGAAGACAACATAGTGAGAAGGTTTCTAAGGCAACACAACCATAACATGAACCACAGAAAAGTTAGGAAAAATAGGAGATCAAAAGTAGGAGAATTAATGCCCCTGCCACTCTACCTCCCAATCAACCTTCAGTGCTGTTTTAGAAGTACACACAGAGGAGTGGAATGATAGCCACAGCTGGTTTTCCTCAATCGCCAACACAAGTTATCGTTTGCTTTTCTGTACATACTACTTTTCCCCAAGTGTTTCATAGAAGTCCTCACAGGTGCCCCATAAATTTAACATTCATTCATAGGAAAACCTGATCAGGTGCATTTCTTAGTTGCTTAATGCAGAAATGTTATTTGAATTGTTCTATTTTAAGAATATTTAGATAAATAATATTAATTCAATAAGTAATTTTTAAATAAGAAGTATTCAGGGCTAACGCAGTAGTATAACAGGTAGGGTGCTTCCGTTGCATATGGTCAACCTAGGTTCAATCTCTGGCATCCTGCATACTTGTAGGGGTCATTCCTGCGTGCAGTACCAGGACTAACTCTCAAGCATAGCTAGGCCTGGCCCCAAAGAAAACAAACAAACAAAAACCAAAGAAAATAGAAAATGCTCAAGGATTGACAGTGTACTAAACAACAAAAGGAAGCCAAAGGCCAACTTACATTTCTTCCAAAGCATGGCAACCATCAAAGCTTGGAAGTTCTTTTATGTCATTGTAAGACAAGTCCCTTAAAACAATAGATATTAAATAAATTTTGTTATATTGTTGTAAGACAAGTCCCTAAAACAAGAGGTTAAATTTATTTTTGTTAGCAGATGACCCTATTAATAAAGAGTTACTAAATAACAACATGAAAATCAGTCACAAATAAAAGATTAAACAAGAAGGCTGCTTTTCCCCACCTGGACCTGTAAACTTCTAGAGTTTCTCAGTGATACAACTGTTCTAAGATTTACAAACTTCAAGTATTCAACAGTGAATCACTGGTATGCCCCCCCCCCAAATATACAGTTTACAAAGTATTTTCAAAATATATTTTATGTTGCCCAAAAAAAAAAACAAAAAAAAAAAACAAAGAGATAGTACGGTCAGATAAGGTGCTTGCCTTGCACCTTATCAACTAAAGTTAAATCCCAGCACAATTTATGATCCCTACTAGGAGTGATCCATGGGCACAGAGCCAGGAGTAATCCTGAAACCACCAGGAATAGACCAAAAACAAAACAAAAAAAGAAGAAAAACAACAAAATGCATACAAGTAAATTGAAGGGACATACTTTTAATTTATAGTTTTGTAATGTAGTTTATACCTTATGATCCCCATGTTGACATTTATTTAATACCCAAAAAAGTATGCCTACTCACATTGGGGGTTGGGGGTGGGCCACAACCGGTGATGCACAGGGGTTATTCCTGGGTATGCGCTCAAAGATTGTGCCTGGCTTGGGGACCATATGGGATGCCGGGGATTGAACCCAGATCTGTCCTGGATCAGGCAGGTGCAAGGCAAACGCCCTACTGCTGTGCTATCGCTCTGGCCCATCCTAGTCACATTTTTAAAAATATTAACATAAAGTCAAATATTGAGACTAGTGAACTCTCAGCTAATTTGACTACAGAGTTTGCTCAGTGGTAATCATTGTGCAGGATAGTGCCTGACACCACTTAATCACTTGTTTAATCAATCAGTCACTTATTTTGCTACTATCTTCCTTCATTGAGCACTTATTAACCACTTAGTAATTTAATTATCTGTCCTACTGACATTTTTACATCCACTATTTACTTTTAATCTTTGATCAGTTTTTTGGAGCATTCCAAGCTTAGTTGACTTCTACTCCATGAAAGATTTGGGTTCTATGTAAAATATACATGAAAGAGCAGAATGGATATGGGTGAACTGCACAGCTCAAGTAACTAGAGGAGGAATCAGGATGAGAAGATCATCAAGTTAGAAGTGATTTCACTTGAGCATATGTATATACATATCTAAAATCAAATTTAAGGGGTCCAGAGTGGTGGCACGGTAAGGCATTTGCTTTGCACATGCTAACTCAGGATGGACCATGGTTCGATTCCTCAGCGTCCCATAAGGTCCCGCAAGCCAGGAGCGACTTCTGAGCACATAGCCAGGAGTAACCCCTGAGCGTCACTGGGTGTGGCTTAAAAAGCAAAAATAATATAAAAATAAAATAAAAATAAAATTTAAATAGAATTGCCTACATTAAGTGATTGATACTAAAATGCTGTTGAACTGAAAAAATAACTAATGAGTGAAGCACATATTTTGTACTTGGAGCTCAGAGTTTAATTCCTGGGACCATGTGATCCTCAAGGTTGGAGTGACCCCAAACACAGAGCCAGGGGTAACCCCTGAACACTGTCAGTTATGATCCCCAAACCTAAATATGTGAAATAAAATTAAAATTAAATTTCAAAGTACTCCTCATTTCCATGAAATAAATAAATAAATAAACTTTATAATTACCTAATGGTAAAAGAAAATCTTATAAGCACCTAAGGAAAAAGTGGAAGATAAAAAAAAAAATACAACTTACAAAGTCCTCAGCATCTTTTGTTCTTGGCACAAGTTACTGGATATGCTTCTTATTTTGGTACCTGTTAAGGTCCTGTGGAAAAAATGGTTCCTCTAAGAAATGATGCAAGTTGAAATGGCAAAGTCAAATGTGGTTCTCATGCAGAATAATAAATTCCCATATATTTGCAGGAACAATACTATCTATGTCTACAGTTAGTTACTCCCAAGGCAGAAATGTAAGACTAGGAATTAATCCTTAGTACAGAAATTATTATCAGTCATGTAAAAAAGCTTAGGTGGGGCATTTGCCTTGCAAGCAGCTGACCTGGGTTTAATCCCCTGCACTTCATATGGTCCTTTGAGCCCCACTAGAAGTAATTTCTGAATGTAGAGCCAAGATAAACCTTGAGCATTGCCAGCGTGGCCCCAAAACAAGCAAAAATCTGTCCAGATGAAGAGCCTAATTTCTCACACGCACACACACACACACACACACACACACACACACACACACACAAATCACCAATCACGGCCACATTTGTTCAGTCACCTTCAAATCACCAGCTTCTCTCATCCAAAATATCTGATACCATTTTAGCATCCTGTCCCTTATCTTGTTTCTCATTCAGTTAACCTGGCTTATTATTCTGAGAATTTCTTACTCCCTTTCCTTTCCATGTTCCTATCTATAGTCAATCATAAATCCAGGTTTCTTTCTACTGCAGTACTGCAGAATCTGACACTTGCTCTCCATTTTTAACTCCTTCTGTGCCCACTCATGTTAGACTGGGGAAGACCAATGTGGAGAAGTCCCAGACAGGTCACAGAAGGCTGTAGTTTGGACTAAAGCTAGAGAATATCATGACTAAATGTGTTCAGTTAGCTCAATGGACTACACCCATACCTTCCTCACCATTCTTCCTATCTCTTGTCTTTCCTTATCCCCACACACTTGTTCTACCATTATCAATAGCTTCAAAGAGTCAACTCAAACCTCTTTAACTTGATGCTACCTAATTTAACTCTTCTACATATGAAAGTATAGCTTTATAGAGCACACTGTGGTAGGGCTTCTGGTTACCAGAGACCCTAACCACCTAGAGCCCTACAAAGTTGTCTGGGGTTCAGGCTATCAAGACCTTGGAAGCATCTGGAATCCATTCACAGACCACCCAAAGGGTAGCTTTACCATAGCTGACTCTCAGTATTCAAGGCTTGCCATTTTAAAATTGCAACCTATACAATTTTCCAAATATATCCATACTGCTCCTTATTCTATGATAAACAATTCCAGCTCTATTTAATCACTGCTCTGCCATCCTTGACAATCTTTTCCACATACCCAGTTTTACTCAATTCTGCCTTTTTAAATATAAGGTAAATATAAGGCACAGCTGTGGACAATCCAACAGTATTCAGTTTTAAAACATTTCACCTCCTTCATGAAGCCTTTTTCCGGTCAGCTCCATTGAAGACTTTTGAATTCCGTACAGAAATGTTTCTCATTTGGCACTGATTTATTGCTATATTTTGTCAGTGACCCTCTCAGTTCTTATCTCCATACACTAAGTCAAATACTACTTCAGCTGACTAATCTCAAACTTCTGTATGAGGCTCACACAGGGAAAAGCCAGCAATCAGCAAAAAGGCGTCATCATCTCCAAAGTCTGTGAAACCCTAAGGACAGGTTAGTGGTTTCTCTTGCCACCCCTCATCCCCTACTCTTTCCCAGAGCCACACTCACAGACTCTCCAGATGGACAGTCCCAGTCAAATTAGGAAACCGTTGAACCATGCTTGCACCACGAATGACCCTTGAAGAAATTTGGAAAGAAAAGATATTTAAAAATCAAAAGGTTGTTATAGGCAATATTTTCTTTTTTTTTTTTTAACATTTTAAAATCACTTTGCTCTCCTACCGAAAGTTAAAATCAGTTTTATCTCTTGACTGTATAAGAATCTGATGTGATAAGTAAAAGTGCCCAAATTTTCTGTTATGTAAACAAGAACAACATTTCAGAATAAGTTTTTGGATTTCACTAGGGGTAGGGGGTGAGAAATTTTGATTTCTAGAATATTGTAAATTGTAGTTTTTCATTAAAAGACACTGTAAAGGGACTGGAGTAAGAGTTTGAATGGTTGAGTATATGCTTAGTATACTGGAGTCCGAGTTCAATGATAAGGACCAGTCCTTAGAGCACTGCTGGCCATGACCCCCAACTACAAAGTCATGGGCAAACCCTGATCACAGCTGGGTGCAGCTCCCAAGCAAAACTATCTTCACAGACAAACAAAAAGCATCACAAACAAAACAACAAAACCTCATAAACAAAAATAATTATGAAAACATTTTTAAATGTATATTATACTTACAAAGAATGCAAATCAGATAAATTATGAAATGCTGAGTTCCCCACAAAAGACAGAGGATTATCATACAAATGTCTGTAAAATATAAACATACAAACACACATATTAAATATGCTCACAGGAATTGACAGTAAATCTGTATTCTGCATCCACAGATATAAAAATCAGAATTTTATTCTTCATCCTTTGCATATATATAACTTTATATAATTATGTATTTAAAAATAGTTTCAAAACTACTTACATAGTTCTTAAGAGAGGGTTACCATCAAATGCTCCATCAGGGATAACAGATATAGAATTACTATGAAATAACCTAAAAAGGTCAAAGAAAATAATTTGAAATGTTATCTGTTGTCTAGTGAAATAAGCTTAAATACAAGTATATATATTAATATGTTCATTAATACGAAAAACACAACTGGCAATAAAAATTTCTTGAATGTTGAGGAAACTGAATTGTAAATGTCATTTTCTTATGTTTTAGGGCCATATCAACTTCTCTTTTAAGCTCACTACTTAATCTGATATCCATCATATATTTTTAGACTGCTTCAGTTTCCAAAAAAAAAAAAAAAAGAAGACTACATGAATCTTAGATTGTTAGAATCCTAAAGTCTCTCTCACAGTTGCTGAGATAGACCATCTATGCCAAGCCTTAACATTTCTGTCTCTGTCCTTCACAAATGTATCATCTAAAAATGTTCCCACAGATGCCATTATGTGCTCACTCCTCCTGTCCTCTTTCCACCAGCCTTCCATGCTACCATAATGGTGCTCAAGAATGTCCTGGCAGTGCATTCAAGAGCCTCAGCAATACTGAAAAGTTTGGCAAATGCCAGGTCCTCGTTAGGCCGAGCTCCAAAGTCATTGTCAGGTTTCTAATTCTGATGAGGAAGCACAGATCAACTGGCAAATTTGAAATCATCCACGGTAACAGAGTCAGGAAAATTGTTGTGAAGCTCACAGGCAGGTCAAACAAGTCGTGGTGCGATTAACCCCAAATTTGATGTGTAAATAAAAGATCTAGAAAAATAGCAGAAACAAACTGCTCCTATCCTGTCAGTTTAGTTTCATTGTACTGACAATGTCAGCCGGCTTTATGAAGAAAGAACTAAGATAATACATGAGAGAGAAAACTCCTGAGATTCTTTTTCTGCTGATAGAATTATCTATGTGCAGATGAAAGGTATCAAATGATAAAAATAAGTAAAATATTTCCACATCCTCGTTATTTATTTCAATTTATCCATGTTTTCAGTCCAAATTGAATCCCTCTCTTTAGTGATACCTTTTCCAATGACTATAACCTCAGTGAGATATTTTTGGGAACAATTTATGTATCTTAGTCATTTAGCATTTTTTCTACCTCAAGTCTGCTATGTATCTACATCATATTGTTACCTATCCAATGAGACTTAGATTACAAACACCTACAGATTTTTTCTTTTAGTATCTAGCCCTAATCCCTATACTCAAAATTGCCTGACGTAGCTGTCATGATCCAATCTGTATAAAATTATGTGTGTTTGTGTATGCATGTATATATCTGTGTGTGCATGTAGTGTGGTACATGTAACGGAACAAAACGCTCTAAAATTCTGTTATTGCAATCTTAAATGCAGAGTTTGCGGAACTTTAATTCTAGAGAAATACTCACAGTTCTTTAAGGCTAGGAAGGGCTTTAATTGCCTGAGGAAATTCTCCCAGGTTATTATAATTCAAGTCCCTAAGGGGAAAATGCAGAAATATGTAAAATATTAAAGAGTGGTCACAATTCATTAGGTATATTGGTACAAATACACTTAAAAATTATATCCTTGCCTTGGGGAAAGAGCTCAAAAGGCTGAAGTGAATTCTTTGATTTCTGGCAACAAAAGTACCACTGGGAGCAATCACTCCCCATTACAGAGCTAATAGTAGCCCCTGGTTACTACTGGCTGTAGTCCCCACACCAATAAGTAAGTATAATCTCATCATCTAAATATTTATACTTCTACACAATATTATCATTCTCTAAGAGTTTTATTAAATTATAGTAAATAAAAGGGAATCTATAATTCTATTATAATGCAATAAAATGAATTTTAAAAGTTTAAATAATTCTTAAAATCTTATAAAACTGTTATAATAGATCTTCTGAATTGCATTTTAGAAAATTCACCACAAAACAAAATTGTTGACAATGTCTTATTAATTAGAAGATAAAAGCTATAATCACCTACACTGAAAAGTCTTTATTTTGAGTATATTACATTTTAATTCATTTTAACCTAAGAACATACGGGTATAAGTTCAGTATAGAAGCTAAAATAAAACAATCAAAAGCATAGGTGTGTAGAGTATTTTATATTGATTTTATGTATTGTATTTATTTTGTATTAATAAATAATAAAGTTTGAAGGGGAGGCCAAAGGAGACAGTTGGACAGTGACAGTTGAAAAGTGACAGTTGGAGAGAAAGGATAAAAGGGGGGAGGGGACAGACAGAAAGGGTCCCTGGCAGAAATAGAGAAGAAAGGAGGAGACTGGGAGAAAGAGAGAGAAGAAGGGGCTGACAGGGAGAAAGAGAGATTAGGAGAGAGGGAGCCCAGAGAAGGAGCTAAGAAAGAAAGAGAGATTGCTAGAGAATAAGAAGAAGATGTAAGTGGATTAATAGAAGACAGAGACAAGGGAGAAGAAGAGAAAGTGTGCAGAGACAGGGACAGTAGTCAGAAGATTAAGAGAGAAGAGCAGAGACAGGGAAAGAAGAGAAGACAGAGACAGGGAGACAGAGAAAGAGACAGACAGGGAGGAGAGAGAGAGATTGAACGAGGGAGAAGTAAGCTCTTTTGGCCAAACCTTTTGGAACCCCAAACCTCTTTGTGTGAATCATTTATTGCGGACGATTATTGCCAAGGTCTCACAGAGAATGGGAGTTGCAATTTGGGAGGTATTTGGGGACCCTGGATATATTAGCAGTGGGCTCAGCCGCATCTTCTCCCTACATAGGTGCTTAGATATGTTTTGTCTTTATATCCCACATAGAATAAAAGAGGTAAATAAAATTTAGCTAAGAAAGGTTTAACATAATTGGAATAATTTAAATGTTCTATGATCAGAAGGCTCAGTTTTCTGTTATACTGGCATTTTAAAAATATTAAATACAGAGAAGTAAAGATCTCAAATTTTCTTAATATTAGAAATTTCATTAGACAAAACATTAAATACATAAGCATTTCAATCAGATGTAACTCATATAATTGAAGCTCCTCTGAATTATTCACTATATCACAATCACAACTACTTTAAGCTCCTAAATTAAGATAACTAGGAGGCTGTAAATCTAGTAGAGGATAAGGCACTTGCATGTGGATGAACTGGATTTGATCATAAGGACCCCATATATTCTTCCAGCCTCACAAGGAGTGATCTCTGAACACAAAACAAGGAGTTCTGAGCACAGTCAGTTATGACCCCAAAACAAAATCAAAATCAAATGGAGAAAAGATAAGAAATAAAGCAAAAAAAGAAAAGAAAAGAAAAGAAAAGAAATAAAGCAATAAAATGAAGACCCTACTCTGGTATACACACAGCTGTACAAGAAATGATATCCATAGAGTGATGCAAAATGAACTGAAACTAAAATTGTAAATACCTCTAACTACTAAAATCAACAAAAACATCCTAAGCAAAATGGAAAACTTGACTGCAATTACCAAAAGTAACCAGAAGAGTTACACCCAGCGTTAATATTAGCAAAGCAATTCATTTCATGGAATTAACAACAAAAGAATTTTCTTCTTCCCAGATTTAGTTTTTTGTTTTTTGTTTTTTTTTGGGGGGGGGTTGGTTTTTGGGACACACCCGAGGACACTCAGGGGTTACTCCTGTGTAAAGTATCTGTGCTGTTAAATCCTTTGTTGGGTATTTGTGAAACCACGAACAGTTCCCAGAATGAGAAATTACTTCCCATTCCCTTATTCCCTTTCGGGGGGAGACCTTGGTGATATTTATTCGCAGCAAATAATAATTCACACAGACAAGAAGGCTAGGGTGTAAAAAATTGAGTAAAAAGAGAGAGCGAGAGAATCCTTTTGCAGCCTGCAAGCAGTTTTTCGCAAAAGGTCCCTCCTCCCCTGTTCATAACGCTATTTATTGCTCACTCCACAGCGCCCCCACCTGAAAGGTTTAGGTGGGGCAATAGCTACAGAACACACAATTTTAAGGAAATATTTTTATATACAACAAATCCAAGAATAATCTTATGGAAACTTTTTCATATACTACACTCCTGGCTATGCGCTCAGAAATCGCTCCTGGCTTGGGGGACAATATGGAACTCCAGGGGATTGAACCGCAGACTGTCCTAGGTTAGCCTGTGCAAGGCAAATGCCCTACTGCTGTACTATGGCTCTGGCTTCTAAAAATTTTTATAAAAAGTTCAAATTTACATGACTATCATCAATTTTACCTAATCAAAAAATGTTTAAAGGTGAATAGCAGCACAGAGAGAGATATATTCATCAAGTGTAGTATAGGTTATGCAGCTGTGAGGTCCAGGTTTAATTCTTAGCAGTACACACAGTCCCTGAGTACTACTATATGTAACAATTGAAAAAGATGGGTGGGGGGACGACAATAGCACAGTGGGTAGGGAATTTGCCTTGCATGCAACTAGCCTGGTTCAATCCCCAGCATCCCATATGGTCTTCAAGCCTACTAGGAGTAATTTCTTTTTTTTTTTTGGTTTTTGGTTTTTGGTTTTTGGGTCACACCTGGCAGTGCTCAGGGGTTACTCCTGACTCCATGCTCAGAAATTGCTCCTGGCAGGCACGGGGGGACCATATGGGGCACCGGGATTCGAACCGATGACCTTTTGCATGAAAGGCAAACACCTTACCTCCATGCTATCTCCTGGGCCCCAGGAGTATTCTAAATGCAGAGTCAGCATAACCCTTAAGCACCACTGGGTGTGACCCAAAACTGGATGGCTTGTTATGTAGAGCAGCATTCAGTGTCCACTCTTTTGAGTGGATCAACAAAAGAAATAATAAACTGTAACTCATGTACAACTTTAAGATTGGCATTTGAATTATAGCTGTTCTTTGATAGCAAGAATTTAGTCATGTTACTGAGCTCACTTTCCCCTATTTTTCTCACAATGAAATACATAAGTGCACTGTGAACATCACAATGTAACTCTTAAATATGAAGAAACTTACAAGGTCTCCAAATTTTCTAGTCCATCAAAACAGTGTTGTCCCAGGCTTTTAATTTTATTATTATGCAGATGCCTATGGGGAAGGAAGAGAGAAAAATATTAAAATGACTTTCATATTACATAGTAGTAAAATTCATGATGTTTTTATTTACAATTCTATACTGATACAGTTGAAAGGAAGGGTAGTACCGAACATTTGATATATGACTGTTGGGAAATAAATAGAATTGAGTAGCTGCTTCTTGATATACACTGCAGAGTCTTTAATTCATTAAACGTGTATAAGCAGGTGATGAGTCTTTAATAAAATGAAAAGAAACTTTGACAAGTTCTACTATGGTAGGTGAGGGAAGTGGCACAATGTAAAGCAACTCAAAAGCGAGTAGCACATTTGTAAAGAAATGCCACTTTATGGTGTTCAAGATTTTAAATATTGAAAGTGCAGAAGATTATCTGGCATTTGAATAGATGAGCTGCTCAAACCAAGAAATGTCGCTGAAACTAATGCAAGCATCTAAAAATAATTCCATTTAAAAGAAACAATAAAATCATCAAATACATTACCTACTGGTTCCAGGATTAGAGCTGTCAAGTGTTTATTTTTCCCAAGTATTTTATTGAATGGCTCAATGGACATGTATTTTAGAGACGATTTAATAACTATTTACAGGTGCTAATTTTTTAAAAATATTCGACATTTATAACTTTTAAAGTCATCATATTTAATCTTGAAAAAGACAAAGAGAGGCCATTTTGTCACACAGAAGCTCTTTGGGAGAATAAGGAGTCTCTTTCATAATTTGTCATAAAAAAAATCTGCTTTTGACCTCAAGTGAATAAACATAATTGCCATTTTAAAAGGATACTGAAACCAGAGAAGTTGTATAGAGGCTAAGGCACTTCCTTGTATACAATCAACCCAGGTTTGATACTCAGCATCCTATATGTCCCCCAACCCACTTCCAAGCACCACCAGGACTGAGCCCTGAGTACAGAGCCAAGAATCAATCCTGAGGAGCTGAATATAGCTGAAAAAAAATTGAAAAGTAAAATAAAAGATGGATACTTACAGAACCACCAAACTTGAAAGGTTGGTAAAGGCAAAGTCAGGGATGCTTGAGATTTTGTTGAGAGCTAAGGTCAGTGCCTGAAGAGTGGGCAGATTGCTTAGCGGGTGTACTGGCACCTCAGTCAGACTGTTGTCATCCAGCCACAAATGTCGCAACTGTGTAAGCCCCTCAAAACTGTCCTCAGGAACTGAGGTAATATGGTTGGCATCCAAACGCCTGACAGAAACAGAAAGATCAATAGTCAGTAAATACAGAAAGAGCCCAATGCTGTGTGTTCTCAAAACCATAAGGAGTTACATAATGGATGGGGGCATCCCCAACAGTTTCACAAAAACTTTTACTAGAATTTCTCTTAAAATCAAACAAAATTTCCTAAGATCAGTGTAGAGAAGTCAATCTTTTTTGTCCTTTATAACAAAGTGAAGTTCTCAAATATAAATCCCTCAAGCACCTCTGACTATGAATAACTAAGCAGCAAATGGTATGTTTTAAAAAGGGAGGCAGGTGGAGAATAACCTTTTTAAAGCTCAAGTTAGACCTCTCGGAACAGATGCATCAGAAACTGCAGAAAAACATGAACAAATAAGTGCCTTACTTACCATTTTAAATTATAGTTCATATTAAATTTAACTGCTATTTTTACCTACAAGCATGGAAGAAAATACGAAAGTTTTTCCACTTGTATTTTGTAGCAACAAATCACTTCCACATATTCTCAACAACCTTTCATAAGTACCCTCAGGTACCTTATTTGTCGTATACCATATTTGTTTAAGACAATCCCCTAATTTTGCAATTAAAACATAGGTTTAGGCCTATATTTGCTGTATCAGACAGAACGTTCCTGTGCTGCAACTGTATGTAGCACAGTGAGACAATCACAACAAGCAAAGGTTCAAAGGATATACTGGAATAGACTTCCTCTCTGACTCTGACCCATCTGAGCAGGCTTTTGACGGTGTAGATTCGGGTCTAGAACATTGTCTAATTTGTATGCATAAAAGGCCTGCTTGGGTTGGCTGAGTTAGATAGGTGGTGGAGCAGCCTTGCAGTGATTGGTACAGGATCGAGTTGGAAAATTCGTTTTGTTGCAATATTCAGACAATTTTCATTTAGCGGCATTTTTGGGGATATACTCCACGTATAAGACGACCCCCCGATTTTCAGTTGACTTTTTTTTGTTTCTATAGTCGTCTTATACGCCGGAATATACGGTAAGTTAAACTAGAAGGTCATTGGTTCAAATCCCAGCATCCCATATGGTCCCCCGTGCCTGCCAGGAACGATTTCTGAGCGTGTAGCCAGGAGCAACCCCTGAGCACTGCCGGGTGTGACCCCAAAACAAACAAACAAACAAATAAAATAGTGTCATATACTGGCAAGCAACCTTTCATTGGCACAAGCATTTTTTTTAAGTAAAAGTCATTATTAATGGCAAACTGTCCATACTAAAAATATGACCAACATTAAGGACACCCTACCTACTCATATGAATTAAACTCCAGTCTAAAATCCTGGGGAAATCCTAAGCACTATTGTTGGCTAAATGAGATGTAGTGGTTGTAGTGATCTGTTCTCAGCACAAAGACATCTTGGTATAATATGATGAGGAATAGTACCTGCCAGACAAATCTCAACTTTCTTCAAAATCTCTAGCTGATAGAATCTTGCTACTTAATTTATATCTTACAGGATGGGAGAAAATTAGAAGAACACGAAGAATTGATAAGAAGCCAAAATAATCTCATGTTTTTAAAGAAATCAAATCTGGCAGCTTTTGAGTTCAAGGGCTACTTGACTGTTAAGGCTGGTGTTTCTGTCGCCTGTTTCCTTATTACTGCCCCAGCTTCAGTTCCTGTCATGATTGGCCCTTTCTCCTGTTAGCAACTAATAAAGTCTGCCGCAGAACTTTCAGTTTCCTTCTTATAGGAAGGCCTTCTGGGATCAATCCCTTGCTCTTGGTAAGGGTTTGATGAGAGATTTCTTTCTAAGAGTCAAGATGCATGGAATTGCTCAGAAAAAGGGGAGACTTTAGGAAACAGAGTAACTGCCTGATGCATTTGCTGATGAATTAGACCTTATTTATTCCTTCAGTTTTCCAGAACACACTTCTAAAATGAGACAGACATGCATCCTCTCTATAGACAGGATTAT